>JAMQGT020009326.1:0-285000 GCA_024447675.2 Pterophyllum scalare | reverse complement strand
CTACCCTTTTCAAAAAAGTAGAAGAGTTGCATTTCTCCTTTTCAACCAAGGCAACTTTGGTTTTGTTACTACTGGGCCTTTTTAGGGGGACATGTCTGTCATTCAAAAGGCAGCATGCCTCTTACTGTATGTTTCTTGTTCACTGCAACGTATTGAGTCTCTGCAAAAGTTCTATTTTCTTGATTTTTGAAGGATATAATTAGTACTTAATACAGATGTTTTAGGCTACTCTACAATCAAACTCCGTTAAAACTGCACTGGGCATAAAGCATGTTCAAATGACATCACGCCATCGAACTTATCTGTGGGAAAAGTGCAACACTGTGTAAAAGCAGAGTACATTACAAGCAGCTGTATTTAAACAATTGCAGACAAAAAGACTATTTGAGAAACCAGTTGTGTTTTAAATGCTTCATTTTTCATATGGCCTTAAAATTTTGTAGCTGCCATCAGTAATGTGAAAGGGGAAACAGCAGGCAGTAAAATGACAACAGATTTTTTTCTGTGTTTTTTTTTTTATCTGTTTAGTGATTACTGCAAGGGAGCTCAAATGCCAGTCAAACATGCAGGCATAGCATGGTTGAATCACAGAGGATCTCAGATTGCAGGGCTCCAGCCACTGTAATTGATAGTCAAACCCCCCACCCCCCCCACCCCTTTGGGAGAAAATCTACTGCAAAGAGTCAAAACCACATCCAGTTTGGATCTGTGCCAGACAATTATTCATTGCTTCAGCTATCTGGGCCAGTGCAGAATCATATGGATTACACACTCCTACACTCACACTGATGATGTTTCAGGGGCAGACTGAGCTATTTTCTGAAAGCGAAGTTGTTGGCTGCGGTGGCTCTCCACACTAAATAGCGAGGCTAACCAGTGTTTGCTTTGTGGAAATCCCTTTGGCGTTTGCAGAGTGAGATGGGACAGATGGCTCACACAAGCCAGTTGCCCTCCTCTAAGTGACGTGTTGCATGTCATGCATTAGAGGCTGCGTGTATTCAGCAGAAATATGCAGCTACTTGGCTGGTGCTGAAAAGAAAACATTAAGCTGTACACAACTCAATAAATCTGTGTTCTCATATAGAATTAAAGTGCTAAACAGTGTGCAAAATAAAAGCGGGGATTATATTTTTTTTTTTTTAGTGTGAGTGAAATAGGTTTAAATCCAAGTTTGGAGTAGAATTAAAGTTTTGGTGTGTGATGCCATTTTTAAGAAGTGACCATGTGACCGCAACAAGAAAACAAGATGGTAAGGAAAGTGATTAAAAAAGACGTAGCTAAACACGATGGATACAGGCCTTATAATATGTAGTTTTATTGGATTTTTATTTAAATCAGTTAAATTAAATACCCAATTGAAATAATTAGCTAAAAGTAAAGGCTGAACATGTGCGGTAGACAGCTGGAAGAGCCAGTATTCTGTCACCGCAAGTGCACATGTAGTAAGAAATCCAACTTGACAAAATCCCTCTAAGAACGCACAACCATTGTATGAAAAATAATATTGTTTCAACCTCCACTTTTACTGTTTTTAGGGAAACTTGACACCCACTTTAAAACTAACTGAAATGAACACATTGTTGGTGTTGGTTAGTCTCATGTGAATGGGATGTGATGCATCAGACAAAAAAGGTTGGGAACATTTGGTTGCTTACATATCTTTACCCTCCAGTTCTGGGAAGATGGGACTCTCCCCTATCGAGATTCGACCTGGCAATCTGCAGGGCTAAAGTGAAAGCTGGGGCCCAGAGCTCATATCATCTGGTTTCTATTCTCTCTGCCCTGTCCAATGAAATTGGAGCTGGTTTAGAAGAGAATTGAATTATGGGCCCATCAATAAATACCATATTCCCCCCCCTTTGAAGTATCATATGTGATGGAAAGTAGTAGATGTCATGTGTTAAAGTTATTACCTAATTCCTTAGCTCTAATTTACTGTGCTTGATCTACTGAGTTTTTAAGACATTTTGTTGGGACTATCTATTCTGACCTTTTTTTTAATCACATTGCAGAAATGTCAGACTTGTCGAATGTCAGATGTCGACTTTTGTAACCCCCGCAGACGTAGCCTTTCCGCGTGGGAAGAGGAAGAGATGGGTACATTACTGGCGATGATTGACTTTGAATGTTTCGTGACAGTGCTGGATAATTTTACCAGCTGGTGAATAATCTGCTCTTGAGTCATTTGGAGGTGCCTATAAAGTCTGTGGGTAATCTTCCTGCCGCCCACTCTTTAATTGTGTCTCTCACGGAACAAGTTGCTTTTGTTAAAAGATGCGAACCCCTGGGGTCCTGCTGATCTTCTTTTGTGTGTAATTAATTTCATGACAATCAGTGGTAAGAACACTGCAGGCTAACCACTGCTAAAAGCAAATACCTGTACATACAAAGGTGGCTATAAAAGTTTGAGACCATAGTAAAGGGAAGGTATTAATGAATGGTGCAAACAGAGTTCTGACACATTTTCTCTTCCCTCACATGAGTTGAAGGTGTTTTAAGGTAGCTTTCCCTCCACCACGTTAACAGTAACGTGGCCATTGTTGTTTCAGAGCTGTAACACTGGCATCATTCTCCTCTTCAAAGAGCCTCTACACCGGTGCTGTGGCACTGCTGGGCTTACAGTTGTTTCTTGAGAATTTGAAGTAGAGCTCTTTGCAGCGAACAGACACAGACACCACGGATCAGTCTTGCAAAAATCAGGCTTATACTTCCACAGTGGACAGCCTGTCCTTTCTGTCATCTTGCTAGCTGACTTGAACATGGTCACTGACACAACAGTGGGACTGGATACAGTCCACTATACAGCTGCCTACAAGGGAGTAGGAGATAGATACTGCGTAAGAAAGAAAGAAAATCAGCCATCTGTTACCCTGCAGATCCTTTTAATTTTTGCTTTGTGGGAACAAATGAAACCAGGAATACCACAGTTTTTAAGAGACAGCTTTTAATGAAAAGGTAACTCAATAATTGCAAAAATACTGCTTTATGTTACTCTTACAATGGAAAAATGTAGTGAAGATGTGTGGTTTTCAAGAGGTTACAAATTTAGTAGTAATTGTTAAACAAACCACTAAAAAGTCACACATCTAGAAACACTGAAAGCAAAGAGACCAACAGAAATTACATAAAAAGAGAAATAAATAAACCCATTTCACTCTCTTCCCCCACCGCTCATGACAGGCTTCTTAATGGCTGTGCTATTTTTCAGCCATGATGGGAAGAGTGCTGTTTCTCTTCTGCAGGGGTTAGCCCCATGTCTCACTCACCTGTCAGAAAAGGCAGCACCTTTGAAGCTTGAAGTCTTCATTGGAAGGTCACCCTCCTCCACAGACGGTTTTACGGTTTGCGGTTTTCGTAGTGGCGAGGAAGATACGGTGCATATGTATTTATACAGTACCAGCCAAAAGTTTTAACACACTCGCTCACTGGGTGGGAAAATAGCGTAGCCATTCAGAAGCCTCTCGTGATGAGTGGGGGAAGAGAGTGAAACATGAATGTGGTGTTACATTAGTACAAAATTAAGTGAATCAGCATTCACAATTACAGTAGTGAAGAGGATAACTTTTTTCCTTGTTATTAGCAAATTATTACTGCTACTTTTACATATTCTTCAACTATTAATCTTTGTTTGTGCCCTTTATACACAGATTTCAGACTCACCATATATATATATATATATATATATATATATATATATATATATATATATATATATATATATATATACTAAGCTATTGTGTGATTATTACTTTGGTATTTCATTGCTATTCTTTGTTATCTCATATCAAAGTGTTACCTCGGTTTGTCAAGCTTTCCTAAAACTGAAGAAATATTGTGGTTTAAAAGGTTTTTGGATTTAAGAGCAGCACATGTCCATTTGATTTCTAAATATATTTGTTTGTAAATGAATAAAGGGTGGAAAATCTTACAATATTTTGTTGTTTTGAATAATGTCATAATTAGAGATAAAGCATATACAGTGGGGGAAATAATTATTTGATCCCCTGCTGAAATTCCAACCTCTCCTCCACCATCAGGCAAAGAGCTGTCATAGGCCATCAGGGACATGATTGTAGACCTGCTGGAGCCTGGAATGGACTACAAAGACCATCAGCAAGAAACCTGTTGAATGACCAATGATATGCAAATCAATGTATGTATTATGTCATTTTTTTCTGGATTTTTGGTTGATATTCTGTCTCTCTCCATTAAAATGAAACTACCATTAAAAAGACTGCTCATTTCTATGTAATTGATCAAATAATTATTTCCCCACTGTAGCATATATATAATTCTTCCAGAATTTCCTTCACATTATAGAGCATCTATTGGCATAGCCTCTGTATCATTTCAGTGTTGTATAGGAGGTGCAAAGAGTGTTTGTCAGTGATATTCTAAGCCAGTGCATCAGCCCATCAAAGCTCTCTTTTGTGGAGGGGATCAAGAAAGAGGAAATCTAAGGCTTTCCACAGAGACGCCCGTGGTTTGCTCTTTCCCTTTCTGTCTTTCCTTCCACTGCTGCCTACATGAGCATCTCATCAGAAAGGCAAACTTTTCTTTGCCCAGGAATTTAGCAAAGTTACCTAATATAGACAGATATTTCCAGACACAAGTTTGTTGTTGTCATTTCAAAAAAGCAGAAATGTATTTGCTATGCAACACACCAGTATTTAAATCCACATGCATGGAAGAGTTGCAGAGATAGATAACTTTCAGTCAGATCCTGGAATTGCCACTCAAGTGACTTCAAGCCTGCAGGGCTCCAGGGTAGGTTGTGACCCTGCAGGATGGAGCAGCTGCTGAAGAACGATCGTTCTGTTGAGAGAAACTCCTGAATCAGCAGTGCTGCCAAAGACAGGAAGAAGCGGTCTCGAGACTTATGTCAGGCTCGAGGGCCATCTCCACTGAGATCCTCTCATTTTTGACCAGCAAGAGTCACAGTTTAAATTTTGGATTTCTGTGCTGTATTGAATACTGTTGGAAAGGTGCATGCCTTCCGTGACTTTTTGACACATTTTAGCTAATTTGGTAAAATGACAGTGGTCCTACCTCGTTGCCACTAAATAAAAAAAAATAACTGCTAACCAACACAGTTTAGCAGTCATCACCCTCACTTTAATGTAAGCATTTAGACTGCTGCTGTGCTGTGTACAGTACCAGTCAAAGGTTTGGACACACTCACCCATTCATGTGACTGGTACTGTATGTCAAAAGAGGCTAAACATAGATGACGGAAGGAGGAATATCTGGTTCTGAATGGTGATCATACAAACCCAATACGTTCCCTTTTCTTCATGAAGAAGGCCTTAAAGTGAGCATTAAAGCTGGATGATATTCCCTCAAAGTGCTCTTGGACCGAATCCTCAAAGATCCAGTTAGAAAATACGGAAAGTAGTTTTGCTTTGGCCTCAGTGCAAGAATGTCACTCCTACCTTCATTTCCTTCCAGGTCAATTATCGTCTCTCTTCCCTCTTCTGGGGCTTGGAAACCGTGCGGCAAGCTTCAACTTGTGCAGGGGTCTATGGAACGCTGGAAAAAAAGTGGAAAAAGTGGCAACTCTTTAAGTCATAAAGTTTCAAACTCTCCACCCTGTTCATTCAGTGAGCTCAGAAGCATAATATTATTGGTGCTTTGCCGAGTTATTTCAGTGTAAACAGGTTATGGCAATGAAACACTAATTTTTTTTTAGTTGTAACACAGAAAAGTAATACTGACCGAACTAACACATGAACTATCTATTAAATAAAAAGTGTAAGCATGCAACACAAACTAGAGAATCAGGGGAGCAAAAGAAAGAAGTTTAAGTATCGAACCCTCTGGCCAGATTTATCTTCCTTAAAGGACTGCTGACAACTGACTGGTGCTCATTTAGCACTTTTACTGGTCACGTTCTCCAGCACAGACAGACGGGGACATTCAGTGTACTTTCTAACACCCCCCCATGACCATCTTTGCTTGCTTCTTGTAACTGTCACAATGACGCAGTGCTTATGAACTGATACAGAAACAAAAGTGATTCAAACAGGAATCCCAGACAATAAAAAGCCACAACAGAGACGCACAACATGAAAGCAGGATGTAGGCACAGGCGTTAAAGGCTTAAAGAGGGCAGAATGCAGGAGCAAAGCTGGAAAATTGAATCTATAAATACCACAACATGACTTGACAAGTGAGACATGAGGGCAGGAGGCCAAAGGATATCAGAAACATGCATTCCAAAGTAGGGCAATTAGGTTTCATCTTCTTTCTAATTTACTTTTGTCTTTAAACTCAACATGTATGACACATAAAATCAGGTGTTTAATTTCTGTCATACCTATAAATCATTTGCTGAAATATCACATTAGTTTCCACGTGCTAAATTAGTAAGCTGCCGTGCTCGAGTGTGGGAGTTTGTGTAGGAATGGTGTGTTTTATATTTAAGCAAAACTCCTTAAATATAAATGAAGTGATTCATGTGAGTATAGGGGCCACCAGGGTTCTTTAATACTCCTTTTTTTTTCTCTCTTTGTAATGTAATCAAAATTCCCAGAGGGGGGATTGGGGGGGTCTCTTGTGTTAGACAGCTTACTGCAATTAAATTTTATTTAAGGATTACAAGAAATCCTTTCTCGCAAATCAGAGTGGATTCCTCCGACTCCGACAAGTTTTGCCCTCCATATAATTATCCTCTACTCAACAAGGGCTGAGAGAGCAGCTCTCCTTTAACCTCAGAACTCCACACTTGCAATTAAATCATAAAATAACAACAACTGCAAAATCCGAGTTTTCGGAACGAGAGCTATGAGACTGTGATTTGAGGAAACGAGCGCATGCCGGATTACTTTATTGATGTCGGCTTTCAAACTCATGTCGTATATCATTCCTCTTTGTACAGGCATCGAAGCAGTAGCTACTAGCATCCTGACCGTCGCTGTGTAATGTGACACACTTCAGGATAATACAGGTTTCAACAGGTTAACAGATACAGAGCAATCTCCCAGTGTTGTTAGAGCCTCAGCGGCCCGGACGAAAAAGATGAGCCTCACGGAAAGGTTTGGATTGTACCACCCTGACGCAGGCCTGTCAGTTTCATACTGTCCCGCGTTGTTGTTTTAAATTGCAGTTTTAATTTCACAACCAGCTTTGGCCCAGACGCTGAGAATAATGAGAACAGAAGTCTTTAAATGTATAATCCAGCCTCACTCTCTGATGTGATGAGGATAGTTTAAAGCCTGCGATTACTGCAGCTTGTCCTCCTCTGTTGTGTTTTCTGATGTACAGAAATTGCCTTTAATATTTGATAAACAAGAAATGAAAGCTCGTTTTAGTAAACCAGGCGGAGTGTTCAATATTTCTTGGTGTATCCAAAATAGTTTCTGTGGGCTTATGTGACACTCTGGCTATTCTTGTCCGCTTAACATGTCCTTCGATTTGCCTCTGATTACTTTGCCCTTGTGACCGAATCTTGAATTAAATGCCTAATTTAACATGGGCCTTTTGTTGGCCTTCTCATTGTTGAAAAGTTCTTTCTAATCGTCCAGCGGGGGCTGTGCTGTTGTTGACGGCCGGGGGGCCACTCAGCCCTCTTCTATTATGCCACGGTGACAGCGTGTCCTTGGGCAAGGCAGCAGAGCTGTCAGGTCTCCCTGTCACACTTCTCTGCAGGCAGGGCATGGCCAGCCCATGGCACAGCTAGGGGTCCTTCAGACCGAGGGCAGAGCTCTTCTCCGAGGATGCCTACCTTGGTTGTTTAGCAACCACTTCTGGGTGACGGTGTTTGTTCATTTGTGTTTTGCTGCTGTGTGATGGAGCACTGGAGGTGGGGGTTACAGCGAAACTAACCAAACAACACGATGGGTGCTTTTGTTGCCTCTCTAAAAAGGAGGAGCTACCAGGAGATCCCACAATGTGTCCTTTCGTGCCTCCGTGTCACGAGCAGAGAAAGTGTATACACATACACACAAGCACAATGTACAATCTAGAACTGTACACAAAAGCTTTTAGAATATAAATATAGTGCATTTCAAAATAAAATTCATACTCAGAAGGCAAATATTCGTATTACTCTTTTGGTTTGGTACAATGACTCATATATTGCTTTGGGGTCAGAGCAGACAATTATGGGGGAAACACAGTCATTAAGCAGAATTGGCTTTAACATCTTATAAAGTTTTGATATTTTTGTGAATCAGAGCAGATAGTGATTGGGTCCAGTGACTTTCCTTAAAGCACTAAGTAATAGCAGTAAACGTGAATTTGAGGAGTCCAAAGATTCATATTTTAATACTTTTGCTTACTTGGTTAATTGTCAAAGCAATTGTAAACAAGTGGCACGCCAAGCCCCGCCCCTGGCAAGCATCGTAGCTGATTTTAACATTGTCCATCTCACAAACATGTTACTTTCCCAACACTGAATCAGCGAGATAACACATAGGTCCTATTGTTTTCCAAGGTTAAAGGTCTAAAATAACCTTAATTCTATGTTAGTTTTCATTTCTTGTAAAAACTGTATTTCTTATAATGAGAAAATATGCAATTTGTTGGGTGTGTGTGTGTGTCCATATCATATCCCAACCATATGTTCCATGTCCATGGACAATAGTGATATGCTTCTTACTGCAACAAATGAGGATGATGTCTTCTTTTTTCCCCAGCTGAGAAATGGCCAAAAATATGCATTAAATGGAGTTTAACATGTTACATTTAGGTAGCCTGCAAATCCAGAATTTTTTCTTACCTTGACCCAATTATGACAAAAATATATTCGGGTGATCTCGGGGTCACTGGCCATCTTTCATGCAAATTTGGTATGAATCAGACTGGTGGTTTTGCTGGAATATTGTTAACAAACAAGCAAATAAACAGACAAAGATACCAAAAACAATATTATGTTTCCCCCTCTGGGGGCAGGGTAATAAATTTTCTGATGTGACTGTGCAAACATGTTCTCCCCAGGAGAACTGTAGCAGAGCCTCAAAATAAAATTCTTACATCCTCCTAGATTTATGATCGACGAGTGTAGCTGTAACGTGCAGGCCTGTTGTGTGGTGACATGATGCTGCCCTGGTGTAAGTGCTGGGGGTGTTATGTGAGAGTAGTGATTTACGTGGGCCAATCGTGCTTTTATTTTCTGTCTGTATATCAACTGTTACAATGGTGGATCATCATATTAAACATGGTCAAAGTTTCAAGTGACCTCACGGTATGTACAAATCATCCAAAAGCTCAGGCTGCAGACTGCTCTCACTGAGACTACTGTAAACACTCAGTGTCAGACAGATTGTTGCAGTATTGGCTCTGTATGATGAAGCCCCACTCACCTTCTGTTCAAACCTTCTGCAGCCATTCAGAAGGAAGTTGCTTATGCTACAGTCACACTATGGAAAGCGGTGGTTGGAGGCCACGGAAGGACCAAAATGATTGGGATCATGTCCAATAAAGTTGTGATCTTGTCATCTTTGAAATGGTCGGCAGCCTCCCGAAATTAGCTGCCATCTTGAAAGCGGCTTTGGTGCATCAAGAGGATGACAGCAGACTGACTCAGTTTTATTGCTGTTATCAGTTTGTGATCGAAAAGGGTCACGTTAGCAGTTATATGCAATCTGTTTGTGATAATACAGCGATTAACTGATAAATCTGGAAAAATTGCAAATTTGTCGTTTGGTTTTATAGTTAACTAAAACTAAACTAAAACCTGGTGTGAAAAAAAACAAACACTTTTTTAAATTAAAAAAATAGACTTTTGTAAAATAAATGAGTGAATAAAAAAATAAAAACTGAAAAAACTTAACAAAATAAAAAATATAGATGAAATAGCCTTAGTTTTAGTCTTCAGTCAGTTTGTCCATGAGGAGACTTTGATGGACATGTTCACTGAACTTTGGATGTCTACATGACGGCGAGGCAACTGCCTTCAAAACACTTTTTATTTGATTTTTCTTTCTGTTGTGATAACATTTTCAAACAATAAAAGCTAAACTGAAACCAGCAAACCCACTTTGAAAATTTATTGGAACTAAACTGCAACAAAAAAGTAAAAACTAATTAGAAAATACGAAACTGTAGCAGCTCCGTCTCCGTCTGTTGGCGTCTACATACACAGAAATTCACATTAACTTCTTATATTCAGAGTCCGGCCAGAACCTCATAAATCTGAAACAGAAATTCCTCCGTAAGTAATGAAAATAATTAGTTGCTGCAGGACAGCAGCAGCTATCATTAATGTCCTATTACTATTTCTAATATTATGGGCTATTTGACATTTTTGTGGCTATAAAACGTTTATACGCTCCAGTGTTTATTTGCACAAAAACACGACCCTTTCCTACACCTAAACAAACCTTTTTATCGCATCTTTAAATCATAACACGGACTGCTCTGTAACAGTTTTGAGAGACCCCGATTATTTAGTTTGTCCTGCTGCTACGGGCATGAGACCAGAAACTCATCTGTGTGGAGCGCACAGATAAACATGTTGTTGTTGAATTTAGAGACATTGTTGACTTAGAGCTTTGACGCTCTTTTCGTTCTTAGCGATTCATAGCTCTGTCAGTTCCCCCTCACTCCAGAAAATGACAGTTTATGACAAAATGGACAAACTGATTAGAATCTTGTTCTCGTGCTGCTCTAAAAATAAATAGAGAACACATGGCTGCATATTTATTAATGTTAACAAAAAGGAGCTTTTCTATTTTACGATTTCAGATTCCAGTGAGTTCAGGTTTCAAGCCCTCCACTGGAAACAGTAGCAAAAAGCCACAGACTGCTGGCAACAACTGACTGAACCGGCTTCCTCTTTCTTTCATCTCCTCTCTAATCTTCTGTTTGCACAGCTCTCTTCCTTGTCAGTGTAGTTTGTTTAGGTTTTACGCCATCAATACAGCTGTATTCTTCTGTCTCACGGTATCACTCACATCTGAAAAGATCATTGATGGAGAGATTTGTCAGAGCAGGACATTTCTCCCCAGATGCGATATCCAGGCTTTGACTGGAAAGTGATTAAGCTTAACGGTGTGTTTCATCCTAAATGGCAGGAAAGAAAAAACCCAGAGCTGCTGCCAGAGTCCAAATGACCTAATTGATGTTTAGAGTTTTGTCTAGATGCCGCAGCAAACATCTATTTTTAGTGCTGTAATTATTTCCAGGTCATATGCATGTTATATGCAAATCTGTATTAATGCAATAGTTTGACAAATCTGAAAAACATACCTATTAAAATGAAAATGTGGGACACCTCCACAGTAGATATGCAGCTGGAGCCAGCAGTTTAGCTTGGCTAAGCCCAGCTGGAGCAAAATCCACCTTCTACCACATCTAAAGCTTGTTCATTCGCTAAGCACAAAAAAGGGGAAAGAAAAAAAACAACTAAAGTTTGATCATGAACATACCACAGGATGGAGTTAAAAACCTCAGATGAGTGTTCTAACAGGTAAAGAGAAAACAAGGCGCTCTCTTCTTCTTCACTGACCAGCCCTGCTCAGCAGAGAGAAAGGGAATGTTGTTTTCCTTCGACCTCGGCAGTCAATGACTCATGCTGGAATGTGCAGCCAACAGACAAATTTTGACAGTTTAATATTTATGCTGTCAATTCCAAAGACTAACCTTGGTAATTAGGGGAGGTGGTTTCGGACAGATGTATGTGGAGGGACAAAGGGCCCCTTTGTTTGGCTCTTGCAAATGCAGTCACCTCTCCCATGACAACATTAAAAAAATAGGCCCAAAGTCATTGGCAGCCTGATACATTCGCTTCTCAGTGCACTGGGTGACATTTCTTCGCGGTGTTATGTCACTCGGGTGGGACGTCACATCAGACTCCATTAGAGCGAGCCGTCTTCTTGACGGCAAAGTAATGAGTAGCGTTTAATTTGTTTAAATCCCAAGAATTACTTAACTCAGATATTTGCTTGAGATTATGCCAACACTGGAAACGGGTATGGATTTAGATCGATAGCTCTGGAAACAGCTTGAGCAAATTAGCAGGTGAAATGGATTTATTTGTTTTCTAGCCAGTCAGTCAGCTGATTAAGCTGAGGGTGCTGACACCAAACCCACACAAGATGCGAGGCTACGTGGTATAAAATCACATCTGAGGATTTCACCTCCTACATTGTTTGTTTGTTTTTTTTGTATAGCTACTGTGGACTATCCACTGTAATAATAGTGCTGGTTATATACTGCTAGCCCAGATTCTAGGCATTGCTGTAAAAGCACAAAGACAACTTGACTGGCATGTACTGGCAACAGTGTTACCACATATTAGCAGGTCCCAATTCGCCAGTAACAGCTGATTATCCTTGAAGGCGGGTGTTGCCCATGATCTCAGCTCATCAATAATGAGGGACATCCATCCATGAATCCATCAGTTTTTTTCCCCCACATATCCAAATCAATGCAGAGGAGGACCAAGTGGTTCTTTAAAGGGCACCTAATATTTGGTGCAGCCCCTCAGTTCATTCACTATCTGACACAATCAGCCTCTTTTTCTGATTGGCTGACCCTCACAAACTAAAGATTTGAACATGGGGTGGATGGGTTGTAGTTCTCACAGCCAGAGCTACATCCTGAATATCATAGTAGTAATACTTTGACTGACATCCTGTTTAGAGCCAAATGTAGAAATTAAATCAGCTTTGAGAGTAATGTGAAGCCTGAGCCTTTGGCTCACAAAGATTACTTGTACATTTGCTGGCTTAATTATTTAAAACTTTGACCCTAATTAATGTTAGCATCCATCACTGTAACAGTATCAACATGACAGAAAATGGGCATCAAGAAACCATAGTTACCAAGCAAGCTGCAGCAATGCAATAACAGCTTAGGTTTAAGTGGAAGAATCTCTGCTGCTGGAGCACTTTATTTCTTGCCCACTGAAAATCCTGTAAACAAATTATTTTTCATTATTATTCATAAAATCATCCAAAACTGCAGGTTCCCTCTAAAACACCGAACTTCACACTAATCGTTTAAGCAAAGCACATATTTACAGAAGCTGGACGTTAACCAGTAACATAAACCACAGAGCCAGCCCGCAACCTTGCAAACACTGACATCATTTATTTTATTTTCCCTTCATCAGCCCACCTGGACAGACAGTCAGAGTAGAATACAGGTAGATGCCATAAACACTCAGCCGTTATTGTCTGGGGCAAGCACGGCTATTTTGTGGCACGCTCTAGTTTAATGACAGATGATCTCAAGCTATTTAGGAAGCTGTAGAGGACACCCTGTAGCAGCTAAAGTCCATCAGAGTCAGATATTTCAGGATGAGGCTGATGGGAATGGGGTAGTAAAGACAAAAGACATGTCAAATGCAGCTTAATGGCTTCAAAAGAATGTGGCCCAAGGTTTGTTTAAGAGCAAATATGAGCAAAGGTATGACCCAAGGGCCGGGACTGGCCGGGAGCAAATCAGTCTGGCCTGCAACTTCATAAATGTAAAATAACTTCTGTGCATGCATTCATGTACAAGATTCAATGTGTTTGTTAATGAATAATAAATATCAGTTTAATCTTTGCAAAATTTAGTAACTGGTACAAAAGTTTGACCTAAGTAGAAACCATTTACACAGTTAAATAGGCCATGACAGAACAGAACATGATTTGAATTCATTTATGAGCAAAATATGGGTTTGTAATAAGCATAAAAGTTTTTCTTCATTCACTGATGCAGGCATGTACCCTAATGGCAGATATTAAACTTTGACTTGAGAGTGTAATAATAGCACTTCATAGCGCTATAATGGACAAAAAAAAAAAACCCACCCTGTTCCACTTGCAATGATTTATGCATATTGATACACTATTTTTACGCCACGAAGCATACTCTAGAAAAGCAAAGCACACCCATCATGTGTGATAATCATTCAACACAACAGAAAGTTCAAACGTGAGAATAGAGGGGGTGTGCTTTATACATGGTCATAGGGGCCCTTCAGCCAAGATAAAGTTTTGTTGTGCTTGATCTGGGGATCCCAGCCTTGTTATTGAGCAATATGCTCTGCTTTTTTCAATGAGGGCCCACCCCTCATGCTCTGCTTGTGTTTTATCTCCCCTTTCACAAAGGAAGAGGCCCCGCAAACAGCCACCTTCACACCCCTCATAGCAGCTCCACTGAATGAGCTCAAGCACTTCTCCATTCATACATGGAAATATACTACACACACACAAAAAAAAAAAATCAGGGTGATGGTAAGTGTGCAGGCCTTTCTCCTCACTGTGAAGAATTGGGGGGGGGGCATTGGGTGATGTACAGAGATCTTCATATAAAAGAGGAAAAAGCACAGCCCCTAATCGGTGATTCGTCTCGGAAAGTTTATAGGTTTTTCCAAAAAGACGACTGAGGAGTTAAATATTTGACAATAGGCCTGAAAAACTCCAGCAGCTTGGAACCTCTATGAAAGTGCCAAATATGAATCACTGCAGTGCGGATGCCAGACGCGACTTTCCTGTGTTGCTAAGAGAGCCCCTTGAACTGGAACGGGGGGGTTCGGATGGCTGTACAGTGCTGTACGGCACAGTAGAGCATGACTTGATGCTCCTATTCCTGTACTGCAGCATGGGTGGTCTGCATTTGATTTTATACTGCCACCTATTAGCACCATGAGCTGGTGATTTATGTAGCTTCCAGCTTCATCAGCACTGTCAGCCACTTGGTGAATTACGAGTATGCTGCCAAGGTTCTGCTGCACCTCCTACTTTGGGGCTAAAGTAAACCACCCCTGAGAGCTGAAAGGAAGAAAAAAAAAAACACTGTTTAAGAGAAAAATAGAATGTAGATAAATAACAAACCATGCAGACCACTGAGGCCTCCTCCATGGAGAACGTCCAGCCTAAACATCTTGCTGGCTGCATATTAGGAAGAGACTGTGTTTGGGTTAAAGCTAGGAGAGAAAGGGGGAATTCATGGTTGAAACAGCCAACTAACAGGTCAGCTACTTGGGAAACAGTCAGAGGCTGCATAAGAGTTTTAGGGCGAGAGTTACCAGGAAAAGGCTGCGTGAAAAGACAAATCAGGAAATGCTCTTACATGTGCATAAGCATCTCACTTGATGCAAGGCTAATTTGCACAAGTTAAGGAGAGGCGTGTTAGGGGAAAATGTGCTGAAAATTAGTTAGTAGAGTGAGTCTGGAGAAATTTTGCATCAGGTTTTGCAGTCCAAAGTAATGGAAACTGCGGCTAAAACCTCTTATTTGCTGCTTGATGAAGAAAAAGGTGTTATTCCCCGTGGGCAGAGCAGAGTAATGGGTTTTGGTTGGCTGTAATGAGGTTGCTAAATTCACGTTAGACCAGTGCTCTGAGCCAATTTCAACAAACACAGGAATGAAAAGAAGGTGGACTGTGCGTGTGGGTAATTTACGGTATTCTTTACAATGAGGAGCATATTAGCAGGACAAAAAAAAAACTCTAATGCGCTGAAGGTGCTGCCGTTAAGATTCAAATTCTGATTTGTGGTAAAGACGCTGGGGCTTTAACATGTCAGGGGCTAATTGCTTTTACCGCAGTTGCAACTCAAGAATGTCAAACTTTATTAAACACCTGTTAAAAAATAATTGTCCAGCTGAGTTTGCTGGAACAATCAGGCAAATCTGAAAGGAAATAAGACATAGTAGTCTAGATCAGTGATTCCCAATCATTGTGGTCCTATAAATGTACAATATATTGGCAAAGTGCACAGCAGTTCAAAGAATTGATCACAACAATAGGTGGCTACAAATTGCAATGGGCTGCACAGCATCCCCTAGTCCCACAGGCCTGAGGTAAATCTAACTCCTTAAAGCCAATGCACGTTGCAAATGCAGACTGCATTAAATCTACCTAAACTGTGAGCACTACATATTATAACTATAATCAATTATTCAGTTCTATTCATATTGCGCCAAATCACAGCAAACACCTCAAGGTGCTTTGTATTGTAGGTAAAGACCCTACAATAATTACACAGAAACCCCAACAATCAAAACGACCCCCTATGAGCAAGCACTTGGCGACAGTGGGAAGGAAAAACTCCCTTTTAACAGGAAGAAACCTCCGGCAGAAGCAGGCTCAGGGAGGGACAATCATCTGCCGTGACCGGTTGGGGCTGAGGTGACTACAGAGGTGCTAGATTATTTAAACTTTTAGCTAAAAGCTATGGATAAGCAGTTAAAATTATTACCTAAAATCTATTAATAAACACTTAAATCGCAGTTAATAAATATAAATAAGCCACACAGATTCTTTAAAACAGCAGTCAGTTGACTGAGCTGCTAAGCAAGTCCTAATATTATTTAATTTTGTTTTTCATGCCTACTCTTTAATGTATTATTGTGCTGTTTAACACTGACCCTGCTACTGCTGCTTAGTTTGTCTTGACATGCAGCTGTCTTGTGTTTGCACATCCTCCAGACCTACATCACAGATATTCAGAGTGAACCGTTGCTTTTGGCTGCACGTAGGGTGTGACTGGTGCCAAAGGCCTCTCCTTGGTGTAAAGTGGTTTCCTTAATTTATGCTGGGTCAGAAACAGAGGTCATACTTTTGAGATGAGAAAAAAAAAGCCTTCTATGGTCACACGCTAGCTTTCCAGCTGCCAGAAAGTGTGATCAAACAGTTCCCAATTAGAACCATATAATTTGGTAACATTATGATATTAAAGCTGGCAGCTTGGTTTTCCCAAGCAAAACTAACTTCATGAGCGGCTGACCATAATTTTGGGTTCTGTTGCATTTATGCAGAGGGGCTATGGTGTAGCAGAGGACTGTGTGCATGACTGTGTGTGTGTGGCGGGGTTGATAGGAGTTGCTCCAGAGACAGACGAGTATTCCGGAGAAGAAAATGGTTGGTAAGCATTCAAATATGCATTCGTTTGGCCCAGAAACAACATGTCTTGAGGATGAAAGGGCAGAGAGTAGGTAGGAACATGAGTGCGGGGGAGGCTTTCTGGCTTTTGATTGTCACTTTTAAGAGTGGGAGGGGGAGCAGGAGGGGAGGGGAGGGGGTGGAGTACAGGGGGAAAAAAAAAAACCTTTGACATGCATCATACAGACTGATGTATGTAAGTGCTTTCAGTAGTCATGGTGACAAGGAAGAATAAACATAAATGCAAGGAAGACAACTTGTTACTGTTTTTTTAAAAAAAAAAAAAAGCCAGATAGGATGAAGAGAAGTCTCAGTGTAAATTACATGATTTGGCATTTTCTTTCTAGCTCTTTGATAAGAAAATTGATACCGCAATTATACTCCCATGTAAAGTGCTACATTAGAGCATGGAGTTTAGCTTATCTTAGCTTAGCATGCAGAGTGGAAACATATTGTCCAAAGATAGCAAAATGTGACTTGGAGATCACTAATGAATTTGTCTCTATTTTTAAAAGAGCAGCATTTTCAAAACGTCTATCATTTGTAATAGTCTGTATATAAAAGATGTACATAACCACCTTGATGTCCCCAGTTTTTCTGGACACCTTGATTTGAATTGCCAGCAGGGGGATGGCTCTTCTGATTGGATTAAGAACTCCATGGGGTCTGTGATGTCTATGGGTGAAACGGGCCTCAGCTACCTTCATCCATGTCATCAGTAAACACTGAGTTTATGGTCAATTCAGTTCAATTCAGTTCGGTTTTATTAAAATAGCGCCAAATCACAACAACAGACATCTCAAGGCGCTTTTTAGTGTAAGTTAAAGACACTACAATAATACAGAGAAACCCCCCACAATCAGATGAGCAAGCACTTGGCAACAGTGGGAAGAAAAACTCCCTTTTAAGAGGAAGAAACCTCCAGCAGAACCAGGCTCAGGGAGGGACAGCCATCTGTCGTAACCAATTGGGGGTCAGGGGAGGGAGACGGGACAGAAGACAAGCTGTGGAAGAGAGTTTTATCGTAACTATTGTGATGTTTATTTAGAAAATTATGGCTCTCATTTGTGTCCATGCAATAAAACACTGCTTTAGAGCTCATCTACCCTTACGATTAACAATTCCTTGTTGATGTCAGATCCACGCGGCGCTCATGACCTCTGGTTTCAAAAACCTAAGATGATGATGGGCCATCCTCAGCTTGCTGTTTCAAAATGGGCACTTTACAGTCGAATGGGTGATGGCAGAGTGGCCAAAGTGTTGCTCTAGTGTTAGTGGACAGAATTGACGATGTGTGTGTGTGCGTGTGAATGTGAACATAGAAGCCTATGAGGGTTGTTGAGGCCAGCTTAACTTTGATTGTGTCACAAGTTTGAGCATCAGTGCAATTTCATATTTCTGCCTCTTTATGATTTTGACATTATTTTGTATCTTGTTTTTTAAAGGGATTTTTGATAATTAATTTGAGAACTGTAGCCATTTTGAAACGGGATATTCACAAAATACTTCGGGAAACCAAAAACACAAAGCATTACAAGCATGATTTATAGTTTATAAGAAGACATTCCTTGTAAGGTTTTCACAGAATGACTTAATCATCTATGGAAAGAGTAGCAGTGAGACCTTTTAAGTATGTGAATCAATAGCTTACAATGCATGCGTGGCATGAGAAAGAAAAGTTTGCTCAGTTCAGTGAAGCATTGTGACCCTTCGTGGCCAGGTCATCAGTGAAGCATACAGGAAGGATCCAAGAGGGAGCGAGGATTCACACAGGCAGGCTGAGAGTCAACAGCCGAGCTGCATCCCCAGAGATTTCTGGCTGTCTCGCTCTGTCTGTTGACACTCTTCTACTCCATTGACTTTTTCATTAACCCCTTATCAAAATGTTTTTCTCTCCCACACTTCACTGACAAAAGCCCCATTCCCTTTCAACCCACCCCCACCCCACAAGATCCTGGTTCAGCTGTTCCCCCTTGTGGTCAGATTTGTTAGGAGGGTGTCTTTACACTGACGCATTTTTTTCCCCCTCGTCATCTGATTTCTTTGTTCTATTTGATTATACTGCTTCTATCTCACCTTACAGAATACTGAAAAATCATAATTTTTGTGTCATGGCTAAGTCAGTGTTTGCACACAGAGGACACTTTATTTTTTTATGCATTTGCATTTAGAGAAAGTATATATATATATATATATTTAAAAAAAGACATTTAAACACTGTATGAAATAAAGCCCTACACAGGAGACATCACCTGTGAACATATTTTATTTGGTGCTGAAAATCTAAATTGGCCAAAATAACTTGTGACTTCGCTCATATTTTAATTACCTTCAACTTGTAGAGCAGCCAAATTAAATGTTTTCATTGGCCTGTGTTCAGTTTGGTCACCAGTTCTGCAAGTCTGAGACCATCTTTCACTCTTTCACTGCCATGCGTTATTTCCAACTTAAATGAAACTGTCTGTATGACTTAAGTATCCCCCCCCCCACCCCCTGATAAAACAGGCAACAGTTATGGTCATATGGCAGGAAAGAAGGCAAACGCTTAGCCTGTGAAGTACCTCATAAATACTGAGGCCAAGTGAACGAATAAATGTAACAGTTGATGAAAGTGTTTTAGACTTTATGTCATTTTTGGTGACAGTTTTTCCCTCCACATATACTCCTTTGTGATGGATGTAAGCTAGGTGACTTTCCTCAGCTGCAGAAAGAGCTGGCATTCTTTTGTTCCAGCTGTGTAACTTAAGCACAGAGATGGCACCCACTAGTGGTTGGAATAATAACACATCTAAAATTATATTGGGGGCAATACAGATTGTGAAGACAATCAACATCCAGCGGAAGTGCAAAAGTGATGCTTATTTGTTTAATCTCCTCTGTATGTTTTATCCAAATAGTTATGGGGAATATTTCCCAGTGTTTAAATAAAACTCTGCAGACAGCAAAGTAAATGGGCATCAGGTGTGTACCTGCCAGCACACTGCTGATTTCCATCTTAAAGCATGATGTGCTTGTGGAGGATCGTGATAAAGATCCACTTAACGCATGACTCCCCACTTCCACTCTTCAACTATATAACTTCAGCTTTGACCTAAATCTAGAGATTCCTAAATTTTCAAGCTGAGTTGTGGCTTAAAAAAAAAAAAAAAAAAAGTTTATTTCAGACTTTTCTAGTACTCGACACTTCTTTATAGCATCAATTAAATAATGTTAATTTTGTCAAAAACAATATTCTATTCCTGTAACAGTTTATTGACAATTTAAATGCATACATTTAATAAATGACTGTTGCAGACTCATTTGCAAAACCATTATTAAGAAGACAAATGTTTGAAGGCGCAGCTTATCATAGGTCATGAAAAGAAGGCCACAGCCGTAAAGAATAAATTGTTTAATTATCAAAATTTTAACTTAACTTCAATTCCCTGAAGAAAAAAAATGAGTGATACAAACTGACAGTTGAGGTACAAGTGATTCGGAGTTCATTACATTTAGAAAAGCGTCTGTGGTGCAGTCTGTCCATTTAGAACAGTGCTCTGAAAAGCTGTTCAAAGACATCCTCCACGTTACAGTCCGAGTAGCAGGAATTTGTCTACGATCATACTAATGATGTGATTTAGCAACCAAAAACCGTGACACAAAAAGGAAGACGCAAGAAAATAAATGCAATTGCTGTAATGTAAAAATGATTTGAGAAGAGCAAAGACAAAACACTGAAGGCAGTTCTATCCCCCATCAAAAACATATTTCAACCTTTCGTTACTCAAGGAACTGGGTTTTTCTGATTTCTCAGAATTCCTCTTCAGCATTCCGATTCCTGGAGGCCTTAAGCTGTTTCAGACGCTCGATGCACTCCTCCATAGAGCGCTCGCCGTGGATTTTGTTGTCTCGGGTGCGTACGTTCACCGTGTTACTCGTCTTCTCCTTCTCTCCCACCACTTTCCAAACAAGGACACAACAGAGAGAGAAAAATCAATATGTAGATGGACAGTGAGAAAAGGATAAGGAGAGGAACAGACAGGAGTGAAAGAAATGTGTGTTGCCGCTGACCCAGGATGAAGTTGTACTGTGCCAACTGCGCATTTCTGATCTTTTTGTTCAGGGTGCAGCCGGGGTCGAGATCCACATCAGACATGAAGCCGCTGTTGTGGAATTGCTGCTTGACCTGCCACATTAAGAGAGAAACAACAGTTAAGATCGTGCATACAAAAATGTTGAACAGTCACACTTTAGATCCATTTTTAGTCTGAACAGAATCAAGATTATATTGCAGAAATCATCATCATCACAGGTTGAGTTAAGTGACCATGGACATGCTCTCTTTACCAGTTACATGAATATTAGGACTAGTCTTACACAAATGGACCTTCTCTACGAATAAGTTCAGCACCAAAAATATCAAATAAGTGTCATTTCATTGTGTCAAACTCATTAAGCGTAAATTGAATTTTTATTTTTATAGCTCTGACAATCAGTTAGTTGTGGTAACATTGTACTTGAAACGAGTAGGAACAAAATGTGTTTGAAGGAGAAATCCCAGCCAAACAATTAAACTGTAACCAAAACTATGTTCTGGGGGGTGGGGGGGAAGAGAAGAGAACTGATTAAATTCAAACCCACGTTACAGCTTAGTCTGTGGCTATCTGAGCACTTGATCAGAACCTGCACGATTACTTTAAAGCTGGGACAACAAAATGGACTGGATTTTGTCAGAGCATACAATAAAAGACACAACTAATACCACTTAAATACTGCATTACTGAATGAGCACTAGATTTCAGTACAAGTAAAAGCTTTAAGAGACAAAAAAATCAGTATAGTGTTGATTTAAAGTTCTCAACAGCTTCGGGTGCTGTTTGGTAAATGAACTGGTTCTTATATCACTATTGTGAACGAGCACTCAAAGCGCTTTTACGGCATGTCTCATCCACCCTGTCCCACACACACACATTCATACAAACACTTTCTACATCTAAGTGCCTTCTAACATTCACATAATCACACTCCGATGAACACATCAGGAGCACCTCAGGATTCAGTATGTTGCCCAAGGATACTTTGGCATGCAGACTGGAGCGGCTAGGGACCGAACCACGAATCTTCACATTAGTAGGTGACCTGCTCTACTGCCTGAGCAAAATGTCCTTGAAATGTGAATATGTACTGAAGTAGCTGAGGTCAGTGCTTACTTTCTCAGCATACTCCTCACAGGTTGGTCCCACAGGTACAACCATCACTTGACGAGGAGAGAGCCAAAGAGGCCTGAAACAGAGGACATACCTGCATTTAGCGGTTATTTTTAAAAAAAACAAACAAAAAAAAAACAACACAACAGGCCAGAGAGCTGCCAGCCCACCAGAAACCCATGCAACCCCCCCGAGCCACATCCATTTCTATCCTATTAATCAAGAAATCATGTGAAAATTAAAAAAAGGAACAACAATAGAACATAAAATATCAAGGTTAACAGTCTTCTACTTCACAAATCAATCATTTACAAACCATTTGCCTCCATAGTTTTCAGTGAGAATAGCAATCATCCTCTCTACTGATCCCAGGATAGCTCTGTGGATGATTACCGGTCTCTTCTTGTCATCACCATCTTGGCTACAAAATATGAAGAAGAAAAAAAAAAATTATAGAAAGTTACATAAAAAGAAGAATTCAAAAATAAAAACAGAACATTAAAAAAAACATTATATATATATATATATATATATATATATATATATATATATATATATATATATATATATATATATATATATATATATATATATATATATATATATATATATATATATATATATACACATATATATACACATATATACATATATATACATATACATATATACATATACATATATACATATACATATATACATATATATATATATATATATACATACATACATACATACATACATACACACACCCTACTCTACAAGCCATTGTGAGCAAATGCAGTCATGCAGAGAGCCCCCAACAGATTGATTTTTTTGTTAATGTTGTTTTGAGCCAGGTGAAAACAGCAAGCTATTGGGACCTAAACAAAGCAATCAACGGAAAAGGATGGAGGCCCCCCCTTCGCAGTCTCCAAATTAACAAAACAGGTGAGGATAACATATGCTATTAAATGATTAGAGTGTACAAACACAAAGTGTTTTTTCTTTTTTTAATTTCTAGTTCTCATATTCATATTGTGATGTCACCCCCCCCCAAAAAAAACAAAAACAAAAAGACCAACTGCCACCTAATGTCATTCAAACTGCATATGAACTGATGCAACAGCAGTGACAAAGTGAGCAATTAAAGATCGTTGCAATATATACTATAACATGACTTTGATCATGAGATATATAAAAACAGGAGACTCTTATCTAGTTGGCTTAGTTTCCCTAAGATACCATTAAGAGTCCTCATCGTTGTACAAGTGAAGTATGATCCTATTGTACACATGAAATATGGTAATATGTGAAATTGACAGTTGTCAGTCACAGACTGACACAGACATCCTCACAAAGCTCTGAATTTTCTGCCACTTTTGAGCTCACCATCTGTGACAGCTGTTGGCTGTTCATTCCAGCCGTCCAGACAATGAGAGAAGCTGTAGAGTTAGGAGTGAGGAAGGTGAAAGGACCTCTATTTTGTTATTGCTAGAAATATAATTTATTGTTAGACAAAGACTGGGGCCAGCGACGCTCCCAGACCTTCTCTTACAGCGTTTACAATATAAACAGATAATTGCTGCAGTGGTGCTTTTCTTTTGTTGTTCTTGCACGTATAATTTTCTATTTTATCATATAGCAAAAAAAAAAGAAGTTCTGTCTTAAATTTATGTAAAATAAAAAAGAAACAAAAAAAACACATAAACCGTCTCTAAGACAGGATGTTTTATTTATGTATACACCATTAGCCCATCCCCATTTGGTTACTGGATATCACACAGCTTATTTCGAGCCAGTCATTTTCGGCATTCTCATTGACACTTTAGCTCATCCCATGTGCCACAACATTGTTATCTCCAAAATATGAAACTTGCAGTTACCTGACAAACGAGAGATTAAAGCGGATGGGTAGCTGGAAATCGAGCTGAATTGTGGCGCACTGATGGTATCGACCAATGGCATCCTTGATCTGAATGTCGATCTGCAGACAAAAGGCTCGTGATGAGCAGCGACCCTCCTGCTGTTTCAGAGTTTAATGACATCATTAGTTCAGTGCACGGCTCACCTTGGGTCCGTAGAAAGCTCCGTCTCCTGGGTTTAGTACCCATTTCTCTCCAAACTCATTCAAGCTGTTCTCCAGTTGCTGTAAAACAAACAATAAATGCTTTGTTATATCAGTATATCAATATCAGCGGCTGACAAACGTGCAGGTAAACAGAGGTGTTAAGCAAGGCTCTTCCTTTAGGCCTGACCTTTTCTTCATCGGGAACAAATCACTGAACTGAGAAATGTTAAAGTCTCAATAATATTTTACGGTTGCTTGTGGGAATTAACGGGCTGAGGGGAAATATGCAGCGAGTTCTCTTCCAAACAGTTTGCCAAGTTATTCACTTTTGTGTGTATAATTTTCCACCTTTGTGCGTGCACACATTAATCATAAAAAGTCAGCGCTGGATATAAAAAGTGCTTTCCTCAGATGACAGGTTAAGTAAGACAGCTGTTCAACTTACAGGCTGATATTTTTATGGCTTTTATTTCTATTCTAAGAACTGTGACTAACTGTTAATTAGAAAAAGATAGAGGCAGACCATAATTAACATGTGCAGTCACTAAGATACAGCACATTTCATCTCTCATACTGTAGCATTTAAATTATGTTTGTAGTGTTCTTCTTATCAGAAAACTACAGTCTTTAAAACTTTAATAGTAACTGTAACCAATCAATTTATTGATAACGAAATGAGATGCTAAAAATAACTTCCATCAGTAATGCTTTTCTCCAAGCGGACAAAAGATATGCTTGAAAATTAAATTAAAAATGGAAGCACTGAGGACTGAATGATGACACCACCGGCTGTAAAAGGGAGCAGAAAGGAAAATGAACTCTTTCAGGTTTATACAATACCCATAAATTGAAAAACAGAAGGGCAGATAGCGCCAGTAATAAAGAGTAAGCATGCTTTTCTCTCCTTTTACCCTGCTATTATGTTGTATACATTCAAGAATGAGTGAAGCTACAGTTCCTGGTGATTTATCAGTGCCCGAGACCAAAAATCAAAACACTCTTTCTAGTGGTTCGTAGGTGAAGAACATTTGAACAGTTTCTATTATAAAAAAAACACAGAGGCTGCATCTTGAGCCTCCACCTGCCAACGCCACCAAAAAACAAAACAATTATGATAAAAATCAATGAGGTGCAAAAATGTAACAACTTATTCTACAAGATGAGCTTTTCCAACAGAGTAAAAAAAAAAAAAAGAAAAACAAAGAGGAAAACATAATGCATATCTTTGTGGCACAAATAGAGTGTGGCAATGTGCAGATGAAATTGTTAACTATTGAAATAGCATCAGGCGAGTAAAGGTCATGTGAAAGTTACTTTACATCAGCCAACAAAGACTTTTCATCCACTCAAAGGCAGCCAGTGAAGGCTTGCCAGAGAAACACTTTTTATGCCTTCCATGGACTAGTGCTGCAGAAAAAACAAACAAAACAATGCAGTATATATGTGGCATTCAGTAACTGTCCTTTAACAGTGGTTCTACAGATTCATCTCTCACACTTCAAGGAGTCCCAGCAGAGATGCTCGATGCTATGATGCAGGTACCCAAAACACCAAGCAATAAAGCCTACTTATGACTCAGTCCAACTCAATCTTATTTGTTTATGCATGTTTAAAAGACAAGGTGTGCAAATTAGAGCCGAAGTATAGATGTAAAATACAGAACTTGTAAATTTGATTTGACAGCAAAATCAGACACTTAAAGCTGTTGTTATATGGTGATGGTTTCTAAGGGTATAAAACAAGCACACACCCCCCCCCCAAGTCTACAGGAAAAGGAAAAAAAAAAACCTCATTAAAATATAAATGTTCTCTGCATCTGCAAATCTCACCGCTCCATTCACCGTCTGTGGAGTGGCTCTGGAATTTTCATCTTGACAAAACCTCATATCAGAATCTTAATGTCCCAGTGAGACTTTGAACGAGCAGTGTTCTTATTTTCTATATGTAGAGAAGCAATAGGCCTTCTGATTACCTTTTCTGCTTGGTCCCAGACCTCTGGATCTCCCAGGAACTTCTCTGGTCTCGTGGAAAGGTTGAGTTTGAAAGTGAAGCCAAACACATTATAAACGGTACGAAGGAAGTCCAGGCATCCCTTGATCTCGTCCTCGATCTGGAGTCGATGATAAAAAATGCAGGTGTTTGCATCATCCATCTGGACATGGATGCAAGTTTAACTTCTGCTGCTGATTTCATGTTTGTTTTGTGTTAGGATGAAGTCAAATGATGTACCCAAATTTTATTTGATAAAATGCTCAATTTCTGTTTAAAAGCAAAAATTACAAGAAAGATTTCATCTTAATTTAATTAAAAAAAAAAAACTGAGTAAGCGCTTTGGAGGTGAAGGACATAAAACATAATAACTAAAACAAAAATGATTGCTTTCCTTCTCTCAAGATGTAAGCCATGTACTGAAGTCACTGATTATCAATTTAATGCCGAATGCTTATAAGGGGCATATCCACAGTCTGCTTTACATGATTGTAAATAATGAATAAAAAAAACCCAAACAAAAACAAGCACCACTTCCTAGCTGCTGCAATGAACGAAAAATTAAAAGTGAAATAATTTGTGTAATCAAAATAATTAAATATCCAATTCAGTGCCTTCATGGGTACAGAGAAAATTAATCAGTGGGATCATGACTGCTGCAATAAGACTTATGAACTGAAAAATGAAGAAACATTTTTGGTCTTTGTCTGTGTGCATCAGTTATAGCAGTGCTGTGCTTTGGAAATGTAGTAAAAAGTAGGAAGTTTTTTGGAAAGTATTTCAATATCAAATGTGATAGTGGTACGAATGGTATCCTTTTTCTAAAAATAATGAAATACTTTTGCTTTTCACTCCTGTCACAGCTTTTAGAGGAGGGAACAAAAGCTGATGCAGCAGAATCAGGGGTTTGGTCTTTTTTTTTACACTACGTTATTTTTCCTCTTACATTTATTTTTTCCTGTAGTCTCCGGTCTCAACTTACACTATGAGCAATGTCACTCAACCAATTCCACTTCACTGTCACAAATGGCTTTAAAGTGGATTGATCAAGAGCAACCAATCAGAGAAAGGGTGGCTTAAGGAAGCTAAAACAGGCTTGTTCCAGAGAGTGCCCCAACTTTAAACACTTTAATTTAAACATGCCCCCCCCCCACCTTGTGGTAAACCCCAAGATTGTAAGAAGGGTTTTAAGTGTATAGCAGTTCTTACTGGTCCCATCAGGCTCATATGAGTCCAAAAATGTATGTGTCAGTGCACACCTCACCTGGTCCATGGAGCAGAAGATGTGAGCATCGTCCTGCTGGAAGCGGCGGACACGGGTGAGGCCAGTCAGCGCTCCTGACAGCTCGTTCCTGTGCAGGACGCCGAAGTCGGGCCATGCGAATAGGCAGCTCTCTCCAGGAGCGAGGCCGGTGATCAAACATCAGACTGGTGCCAAAACACACAGTATGTATAAAATACAAAAAAAAAACAAAAAATGTCGAACTTCTACCTGCAGTAATCACAATACCTGAAAACAGCACTAATGCTTTATTACTACTGTGAAAGCCTGAATGTAACGTTTGACTTAACTTTTCAACACTCAGAAGAGCAATTCTGTTTACAGTGAGATTTTCAGAGGGGACATCTTTGTGGACAGCCAAAAGATTGGAACAGTAAAAAAAAAAAAAAAAACGATAAAAGATCGGAATATAAATAGCTGCAGTCTGGTTCTTTACATTGCAATGGAGCAACAAGTGTCCTAGGCTACGCAACAACTGAAAACACTGCAAGAGCGTCAGCGGGAACGCTGAGCTGAACTGGGACATCTTCTTTTGTGACACCAGTCACAGTTCATTTAATGGTAAAGACATGTTACACACTGGTAAGGCATAAACAGCGCTTCCCCCAACATTTCTGATTACAGGTATTAAATTCACAGGCAACACTTGATACACTGTTTTTTTTTTTAACAGACAACAACAAACAAATGAGTAAAGAAACACACTCTTTTTGTGACAAACCCTAAAAACCACTGACTAGGAGGAAAAAGGCGGCTCACCAGTGTCCAGGGCAGTTCATGGGCTTGAGAGCGAAGGTCTCCTTCTCAACCTCGAAGGAGAACATGTTCTCGCTGTAGTGCTGCCAATGCCCAGAGGTCTGCCAGAGTTTGCTGTTGAAGACATTTGGAGACACAACCTCCTGGAAGCCCCTCTTCTTGTACTCACTCTGGCAAAGACACGACAGTCTTTGCTTACAAACACAGTCTACCTTTAAGAGTTCCAAAAAGCTCAGCTCCGTAATCCTGTGTACCCGTCACAACTACAAATAACTGGCTGAAGAGGCTTCTGTCAACACCTGGGGACTCTAATAAGGAATATATGCATAAATAAAATGGTAAACAACTCCGCAAGCAAGTGCTGAGACGTGTTCAAACTGCTGCATATTTACATTCTTCTGTTTGTTCATATATTATGAAGAGTTTGGGGGGGGACTGAAATAAAAAAGGTATTCATTTCTGTACTGCTTTAACTCACCTCAGGTTGATCAGTTTGTTCAATTTAGAGAGGTAATAGAGACGATACTATAAAATAATCTGATTTATGTTAAATCCTGATATCTGCTGCACATATTTGGCTGTTTGAGATGTTTTGTTTGTACATGCAGAGCCGTTTCTTTACAAAACAAATCTCATTACTTCAAATCTGCTCAGTCAGAAATCTATTTAAGTGAAATTGCTTCCAATGTGTTTTCTATTATGACAGCACTGACTGAAAATCCAGGAAAATAAATGCTTTGAAAAAGATTGATTTTCTTTTTTTTTCTTTTTGCGGGTCTGTATAATAGAGCAGGTGAAATAAAGCCTTCCTTTGATGCTGTCAGTTTTTCAATACATTCTAAATAAATGCTGGATGATAATAAGCTCTTTTGAGAGTCATCAGTGAATTTGTGCGTCAAAAGGTAAGCATCACATAGAGCAATGTTTTTCTATTACCTGGTCAAAATGCTTATCGAATAAGCCCAAATTGGATGTGTCAACTTCCATTTGTAGCATTAGTGTTGTGGAAAGAAAACATGAATTATTTTCTTATTCATCTGCCCTTTGCTTAAGACTGGATTAATGCTGTATTATCAGAACATTACCAATCCTATTCGCTTTCTCTGAATTAAAGTACATTTCTTGTAAGCATTATAAAGCGATTACTATCGTCGCACAACTTCAGGTCTTCCCGCCTCATAACCGCTGCCTCCCCCCACACACACACACACATCTCCAAACTTAGTGGGAGATCGCCGTAATTATCCACAATGGGTCCGACACCTCCGACTTACTCTGATGAACTCAATCAGGGTGTTGTAGATGAACGCTCCCTTAGGCAGGAAGAAGCAGCTCCCTGGACTCAGCTCGTGGAAGAAGAACAGATCCTGCTCCTGAATTTAAAAATGAAATAACGATTGTTAGTGTGACAAAAATGTCAAAAAAGGGCCATCACTCAAGTCAAACTGGTTTCAATTTGAAAACTGCTCATGACAAACTTCAGCTCTAAACAGGGTTTGTCCAAGAATGGATTATAACAATGAAGGAATGGCAACAACACACCCTACACTCTGAACCGGCTATTCTGTGTTTGGTTTCGATAAACACCAAAGTGTGACGTGAAGTGCTTAAAAGCTGCCTCGTGGATACTTTTCAGTCATGCTATAGTCACTACTGTTTTCTACCGGCACGTAAATCAACAATGCATCTAAGTGAACAGTTTACTAATTAATTTGCTAAGTGATGCTTCGTGAAGCATAAACAAAAGCTTGTCTTGTTGCACAATGCTTATTCTGTATTAATTAACATAACAATGCTGGTGCCAGTGCAATACGTTTTCACACTCCTCAGAAACTGGTTTAAATATGTGTTTTCTGTACATTTCAAATTTCTTTCAAGTACAAACCAGCAAATACCAAGATCCTGAAAATAACCTTACTTTCTAACACTAACCTGTAAGAGACCGTTTTAAAATCTTCTGCTAGCTCACAGTTCATTTACATTTCAATTCTTACCCGGCCTAGTTTACGGTGATCTCTGTTCTTGGCCTCCTCCTGAAACTTCTCCCAGTCTTTGAGCATTTTGGGGTCAGGAAAGGAGATTCCATAGATCCTCTGGAGGGTTTCCATGTCCGCCTTTCCCTCCCAGTATGTAGAAGAATTCTAGCACACCACAAAGGGAGTATGTTAGCTTTCATCTTTCTTTTGGGTCCATCAAATCCCTTGGGAATAAAACAAAGGGTAACTCTGCACTAAAAATAGGGACAAATGTGCTTACTGCCAGACATTCAGGGCACAAACTCCAGTAGCTTAAATATTTCTTCTATTCACATATGCAGTAGCTGCAGGTTTGTTTAATATATTTCAGAGCTGATAACTAAAAAAAGACTAACCTTGTGTATCTTGAGTGCCTTGATTTTTCCAGTGTGTCTCACATGAGGTCCTCGGCATAAATCAATTAAGGGACCACATCTGAAACGGAGAATGTTATGAGTTTAGCGCAGTCATTCATCTACTGTATCTACCCATCTATCTATATTCTACTGTGTTCTTTAATATTTTTCAGATGGTCGTTGAGGTCTATGGCAACAGTAATAAAGTGCAGATGTGGATTTGCTGAGAATAAAAGTACTCCATTCACTGACCCACCTGTAGACCGTGGTAGTGGGAGTGGTGACTTTCTCATTCAGGATGCGGCACTTAAACTTGTTGTACTGTAAAGAACAAAAGATGGGCTCTTTAAATCATTAATTCAATTCTAGTTTTGTTCTATATTCACGTGTTGCTGGTTAAATTACCTTGAACATATCCAAGAGAGTTTCCTTCTTTATCTCCAGCCTCTCAAATGGCTGCTTCTCCTTGATGATTTTCTTGCATAAATTCTCCAGACAGGGGAAGTCATTGCTCGATACGCCTCTGTCCAAAACATCAAGAAATCACACTAGGAACTGCACACTTCCTCACTTAAAAACCTGCATTAATATGCAAACTGTCTCCACTGCTATATTTAGTCTGCCACACTTTCCAAAGGGCAGCATGGATGTGACCAGATATTTAACCATGAGAACAGACTTTTTGTCCATCAGAATAATTCTGAAGACTTCGTGATACCGTTATCCTCATCTGAGGATGGGTGGCTACTTTAAAGTCCTCGGCTTTAGGGCTTACGCAATGTCAGAATATCCTTGCAAAAAAAGAAACAGTCTCCAAGAATGCCATTAGCATAAAATGACTTCATTAAGGAGGTTGTAGAATTAATTAGACAGCACTGCTCAAGCTCTCCTGCAGCCTAAAGCAGAGAAACGTGGATCTGGAAAGGTCAAGTGAAGAAGTTGTTTATGACAAAAACCTTGTAGAAATTTCTGAAGTTGTCTCAATCCCAGTTAAGTTGTTTCGTGTCCTTTAATTTGAACAGACTTGCTATTCCATATTCGGATAGATGTAGAAAGATTTTTTTTCTTTCCAGTCCACACCCAAACATCCAGCTAGAAAGCATTAGCGTAGTTACAATCTGCCTGTTTTGTGTTTGCTTCTGGTCTTAAGACAGTTAACCAGACTGACAGCTGCTAAGCCCTGAAGCACACACCCAAAATATCACTGAATGCTGACTAACACCACTAATTATATAGACAAAATCTGAGCCCAAAAGCCATGCAACTCACTCATTGTTTTCCAGGAACATGTCATAGTAGAAGCCACTCTCGATGGGGGGGCCATAGCAGAGGCAACCCCCATACACCCTTTCCATTGCTTCACCCATGATGTGAGCACTGGAGTGCCAGTAAACCTAATGAATATAAAAAAGTTTTGACAAATTTGGAAAACAGCAGTATTCAGACTCTGTGTTACTAAGACTGCATCACTTTAAAAGGGAAATTGCAAGGCTGCATCACTGAACAGATGTCTTGTTAAAGGTTACGGACATTCATAGTGCTAAACCGGAGTGACTCATTCTTTCCCCAAATGCTGACAATATAAAAAGATATTAAGTTATGTTACAAAATCAGCTTAAAAAGGGAACTAGCTACCTCATCACTGAACTGTAAGAAAAAGCACAGGAGGGGGTGGGATCAATGAATATTACAAAGGGATACACTCAAAAGAACTGAGGTTTTAACTGTATACTTTGAAAACAAAAGCATGTATTTAAAAAACAAAACAGAAACAATGTTGCAAGTATATCAACATGGCTTTTATAAAGTAAAAGTGAAAGGTAACTGGAGCTTTGATGTTCAAAAGAGGGTGACACTGCGTATTCAGATGTTGAAAATGAAATTACAATGCTATGCTTCTAAATATTATTTAGTGAGGGAAAAATCCAGAAATCAGGCTTACAGCTTGAGCTTCTTCATCGTCAAACTTGAGCAACTGAAGGCTGCAGTCATCTTCTAAAGGTCTGTCCAGGTCCCACACACTGTTGTTCACTTTGGCAATCACTGTGTTGTCAGCAAGGCCTTGACTGAACCGTAAGACACGAATGTTCCACATCACAATAATGTTCAGATACCGAAATAAAATGGTAAATGACTGAATTTTTTTTTCGTTTTTTTGGCACATTACAATTTGCCTTTTATTTCCTCACACCCAGACATGTGAACAGGGAGTCTGGGAATAACCCTGCCACACACTGTTCTACTTTTTGAGCCACAGCCAACAAGAGAATGAAAATAGCTTAGTTTATCATTATATGGGTTATGTCAAACAAAAACGATGAACTATACATATGGTTTAATAATGTTTCCTTTACATCAAATCATAAAACGCTATATGAACAAACCTACAGAAGCTGTTTGACCATGGAAATCCATACCATGAAGCCCCTGGTTCACAGTTTTTGTGCTGATGTCTGGAGCTCTGCAGTCATTGAGTGTTTGTGACTTTTATGCACTACTGTATGCACCTCAGTGCTCTCTGACCCCACTCTGTAACTTTACATGGTCTGCCACTTAGTAACTGAGCTGCTGTGATCCCTAAACACTTCCACTTTGCAATAAAACCACTTACAGTTGATAGTGGAATATCTAGGAGGGAAGAAATTTCATGAACAATCTTATTGCAATAGTACTACACTCGAGTTGAGTGTGCTCTTTAGAATGACCCCCTTTTTTTCACAAATCTTTGTAAAGGCAGAGTGCCTGGTTAGGTCCTTCAATTTATACACCTGTAGCAATGAGACTGAAAACACATGAATGCAAAGATTAAGAGGCATGCCTCAATACTTTTGTAGAGAATATCTAAATTATGTATTTTATAAGACCTTACAATGATCAAATTACTGTGTACATGATTGCAACATTATGAAAAGTGAAACTAAAAGACTTAAGGTTCACTATGTGTAGATTTCACTGGGTGGTTTCACTATGACAGGAAAGCTGGTCTCTTGCCAGTAAATCTAAATTTATCTGCCCCACACAGAGCCTTAATATTTAGTTTTTCATTGAGAACTGATCATGTGCTGGCATCTTTCTAATGATGTCACCTTTACTCAAAATGTGAATGTTGCAAGGCAATTTGAAACTATAAAAATGATTACAGAAATGACAAAATCCGTGGAAATTAAATTCCTGCAGCACCCATATGGACTCTGCAAAAGCAACATGTAACATTACCATAGGAAGAATTTCCAGCTACCACATATTTACACTGACCTGATGCCACAGGCCACCTGATATGGTGTGGTCTTCCAGGACTCAGCCTCAACAACCTTCCCATCAGGCAGGGTCACCTTGATAGGTTTGCTATCCTTTGCAGCCCTTTCTGCCATCAGAGCATCATGCTCCGCTTTCAGCTTTGTGTACAAAGCAAGACGCTCCTCAATGTACTGAGGGAGGGGCGACAGCTGAGGAAAAAAAAGAAAAGAAAGAAAAAGTGAAAGTAAATAAGCAAGCCTTTGATTGACAGCACAGCAAATTGACTATCAAGGTTTTACAGTTCTTTAATCCATTCACTTCCATTTTATTTGGATATTTATGTAATAATCACCTGGGCAGTTTATTCAGTGAATTTTTAATCAAAAACATTGACAATCGTGAGGCCAATGGATGGTTGCTTTGAGATGTGCAAGCAGAAGATGACACAGATCTACATAAGTACACACCATGGTGTAAGTTCTTGAAAAACAAAGTCTAATATTAGCACAACTAATTTCTTCCAAACAGTTTAACAGCTCACCTCAGCCTTGCCTCCAGAGTCCCCAGCAGCATTTTTAGCCTTCTTCTTTCCCGCATCTTTACCACTCTCAGCTCCCCCTGTACACATATCACACCATGAGATCAGTGGACTTTTATCACAAAGAAACTTGATAAAAATGTTTGGTGTGAGGTCTCATGGACACAATTTCAATGCCGATGTAAAAAAGGTGCACGTCTACCTAATTCTCATTTAACAATTGTAACAAAAACACACTGAAAACATACACAAATCTGTAACTTCAAAGATAATTTTCTTATAGCTGCGGTAGCATATTTAGTAAAATCAGAACGTAAACAAACCTTGCAACAAAAAAAAAAGCTACTTAATGCACTTGGGTGTGTCGATGCCGCGTTTCCGCACGGAAACCCAAGCGAGTCATTCAATACCTTAAGTTGGGCTGACGTGTGTGATCCTACCAATACGAAAAGAAATATTAAAGGGTCGGAATTTTTAATTTAGTTCGGCTTCGTGTACTTCTAATGCCTTGCTACGTTAGCCAACCTAACTTAGCCAACAGGTTGCACCTAAATGCAACGTGGTACAGTTCACGCCATAAACATGAAACAATGAAACTTTTGCCCGTTATCTTGAGATAAACAAATTTAGGTAAAACCAACATAAAACTCTTCATAAAAGCCGGCTTGCCGAAAAGTTCTTACTGGATTACATGCGGCTAAATGACAGCATGGACCCAACTACAGGCTAGGCTAGCTGCAAACCGACTCAAAGCACTTAAACACAGACTGAAGTATCACCTTTTTGTCTTCATCCACTTGTAATTCACTCATTTTCTCCACGACAGTCTGTTCGGCCATAACAAGTTTAAGGCTACCCTACTCTAATCCGAGCGGTAAAGTCTGAGCTATATGTACTGTCAGCGGTGCAAGGTGCCGGTAAGGGCTGATGACGTTTACCGGATATTCTGATGCAACATTGCAAACAGTGCTTCCTGTAATGGGAGGGTGGTGTAACCCGTGGTATTTATTTCAAAGTTTGAATCCATAAATTTAAAAACCTCTAATGCTAAACCTCGTGTTATAGATTTTAATAAAGAGTTTGAACCATATATCAGGAGATCAATTTACATTTATTTAGAGACAGGGTGACATCGTCATTTGTTCTTATCCTGAACAAAAGTAGAGTTGGTTTCTCTGCTTCAAGGAATGTACACCAAGGCTAGGGCGGTCCATAGTGTGAAAGATATATAGTAGCATCACAAAATACTCAAATATATGAACAGACACACAAACACACAAATTGTATTAACTGCTATTATCAATACACTTTCACATTTCATTTATTGACATTTATTGATTGTAGTTTTTATTTTCCTATCTATCTATCTATCTATCTATCTATCTATCTATCTATCTATCTATCTATCTATCTATCTATCTATCTATCTATCTATCTATCTATCTATCTATCTATCTATCTATCTATCTATCTATCTATCTATCTATCAAGAGAATGAACAGAGTTAAGGCTATTGCAATTTTATCTCTTGTGCATTCATTACTATTTCATTAGTTTTTTTTTAAGACAAGATGATGATGTAATTTGTACTTGTCATGAACTCACTTCTCTTTTCTAAAGTAAAACAGGGCGGATTCCTTTTTGCACAAAACGCCTGATTTAGGGTATTTATTCTTGGTTAGGCTTGTATATTTCTGTATTGTACATATACACAGAAGCATCGCAAAATAGTTTTCCATAGAGTAAAATTTATGAACACAAAACTTTTTAATGTGGCCTTTCAAATTGTTGCAGTTGAAATCCATCTTGGCTTTTCTGTGGTTTCTGTGGTGTGCTATATATATATATATATATGTGTGTGTGTGTGTGTGTGTGTGTGTGTGTGTGTGTGTGTGTGTGTTTGACCACTCACAGGCCACTGTTTACCATAAATATCTGGCATATTTATTCATCTATTTCCCTCAACCCTGTGCTATATTTAGTACAGCCAATATAATATCTGGTACATACTCTTCTCTGTGCAATAACTGGCATTCTGTGCAATATTTGGTACATTTGATATATATATATATATATATATATATATATATATATATATATATATATATATATATATATATATACACTCACATATTTATCCCCAGGGATAAATTTGTTATTATTGCATGTATTTTATTTTGGCAGACCCTTCTCACCCTGGTCAGCACCTGTTCAACCTGATGCCATCAGGGAAGAGACTCGGGTCCTACAACAGCAGGACAAACAGGTTGAGGAATCGTTTTTAACCCTGGGCCATCAGACACAGTACACTGCTCAGTGTTTGACCACTCACAGGCCACTGTTTACCATAAATACCTGGCATATTTATTCATCTATTTCCCTCAACCCTGTGCTATATTTAGTACAGCCAATATAATATCTGGTACATACTCTTCTCTGTGCAATAACTGGCATTCTGTGCAATATTTGGTACATTTGATATTTATACGCTTGCTCTTTGTAGTATTTACCTACTGGTTTTATGGGGTTTTTTTGGTCTTCTTGTCTTGGTTTTACAAAGAAAAGGCACTGGATTGTGGCAGCTGCTACATTTTTCTCACACTCCATGTTTGATGACAATAAAAGCTGTCTATTCTATTCTATGTATTTTGTTCATCTAATATATAAAGTATATTCATAAAGTCCAAAAATAGTAAAAGAGCAGCCTAAAAGGCCAGAACTGTTAAAAGACATGATGTCAGTTTGCTGGGCAAACCCTAATATTGGCCCTAATTACTGGATTAAGCAGTACCTCAGCAAAACAGTCCAGGAGACTTCTGCGTAGGCAGCAATAACAGGTTCCTCAGAAAATATAGCTGTTGGCTCAGTGTTGGCTCTTAGTGGAGACCAGGGAAATAAGCAGGTGAATTTCAGTGATATCTTGATTCTGGTTCCTTTCTTGTTTTTTTTTATGCTCCTGCCCAACATATTGGCATTGCTGACAGGAGGGTTATTATAATCTGAAATGGTGAAAATGTCTGTATGCCAGTTACTTTCCAAGCTGTTTAAATGAAACCTGGCATAGACGCTTTCAACCAGAATGTGTGCTTAACATTCTCGTTGCTGTTATGGACAGCTTGTGTATTCAGGACAGTCTGAATAAACATGTATCTAAATACTATACGCTGAAAGAAGACACTTCCAACAACTGACTCAGTTCATATGCCTACAATTGCTATTGCTATTATGTGCACTATCAAACCATTTTTAACTGGGTTATCCATCCATCTGGGCAGCTACTGTCACACGCTAGAATAACATCTCAGAAGGTCTGGGTTCGATTCCACCTCGGCCTGGGCCTCTCTGTGTGGAGTTTGCATGTTCTCCCCGTGTCTGCGTGGGTTTCCTTTGGGTACTCTGGTTTCCTCCCACAGTCCAAAGACATGCAGTTACTGGGGTTAGGTTAAGTGGTCACTCTAAATTGCCCATAGTTGTGAATGGGAGTGGGTTTCTCTATGTTAGGCTGCACCGACCTGCACAGGGTGTGCCCTGTGACTGCTGGGATCGGCTCCAGCCCCCCAGCGACCCTGAACAGGATAAGTGGAAGAGAATGGAAGGATATCCATCCATCATAGGCTATCCCATCTGAGAGGCAGGGTACATCCTTAGAACAATCAGTTAACAAGGATGCCAGCTTTTGCTGCAAAATAAAATAAAATGGACAAATACACATCAAAACAAGTTTGGTTGCATAATTCAAGAACACCACAGACTTACTACCAGTTTGGATAGAAACATTTCTGAGCTGAATAAAAAGTTGTGTCTTAAGGTGCTTTAGTGTATTTTAAATACAGGGAAATTGTTGCTGACACAGTTGCCCAGGAGGGATGTGAGTAACACGGTGCATAGGCATCATTAGACCAGTGTTGATTTGGATTGAAATCCTTTTTTCTATTTAGTCTGAAATGTGCTTTCCTTTTGTTCAGCATCTCGGGAATTCTCCTCGCACCCACCCATCTGCCCCGAGGCTCACAGCTACAGTGTCATCAAGTTTTCCAGTTATATTCTGACAGAGCTACTTTTTTGAAATAAGATCATTTATGAAGTGTAAAAACAAAAGGGAAAGAGAAAGTGGGGTTCTTAATAATACTCTCTATTCTGCCACCAGCAGCTGGTTTCATTTGAACGTTCAGTTGCCCATAGCAACCACTACTATTCCACTATTGCATTTTAACTAATGGAGTCACATTCGGCATTGTGTCAGTTCTTTGGCCAGGGAAATACTGGCAAACACATTTTATGTGCTCCTACAATGACCTTATCAGAGCATTGTATTTCAGTGTTATTATAGCAGTTTTAAGATTGCTTGTTTGTGAACAATCAGTTTACAATTAACCAAGCAACCCAGTAGGCTAGCTATTAGGAGATAATGCCTTTCTAATTTGAACTTGTACTCCCGATGGACAAAGGAACAGATTTTCCAGCAGTGGCTTTAAGAGATAGCATCACTGGATTGCTGTTTCCCAGTTTACACTTGCTAGCTGTAAGCAGGTCAGCTGCTTCCTTTATCATTTATTCATCTTTATTTGAGGGCTGTTTAGCCTGGTGCAAGATGAGCTTACACACATTGTTGTACAGATTGAATATTGAAATCAGTGCTTTCTAATTTTTTACAGTTTGACACCTTTTGTTGGAAATGTGAGTTTTAGAATTCCTTAGTGTCATTTAGTCTGCATTGCGCCGCAATTTTGCTTTTCCTCTCACTGCAGATTCTGACAATGTTGAGAAAAGACTTGATATTGGCACAGAACGAAGAGTAAAAGAGGCTTTTATTCCCAGACTACATCATTTTTTGTGGTACTTCAATGTGTAACTTTAGAGAGCAATTTGCTTCCACTTTTTACACCTACACAACAATCTGACAGTATGTGGACTTTAATTGATTTATAAAACCCAGTTATCAGAACCCTTAATCGTATTATGCTGTTGCTTAAATACCCAACGTGTTCATTATGGAGTACCTGTATGTGTTTTTATCTTTAAACAGATGAGTGAACTAATCGCACATAAATTACGCTCACAATGCACGCATAATCACAATAACAAAGAAGAGATTAGTCTTGTTGCTGATTGGAATCATTTCACTGATTGCTCTGCTTACCAAGTATCTGAGGTTATGTTTGTCCTATATTTTATTATGCCTTGCTTGAAGGCACCAGACTTCAGACGTGTGCATTTCAATTATAGCTGAACAGTGGTTTTAAACTTCTGACACTCTCCAAGGGAATAAAGAAGAAGCTGCAGCTCACCGCACTATCCTGCTGTTCTTGGCTTGTTGTGAGGAGAGGGTAGTCTTGAATAATTAACCTTCAAGCACTTGAAAAGTCAGGCACCATGTTCTATTTCTTGGCTCTGTTTCGGGTTTTGAACACTGCTCTAGTTCCAGCTTAGAGTCAGGGTGGTGCTGTTGATGTATACTCAACAAAAATGTAAACACACAAAACATTTTCCTATTTCATCTCATAACTAATCAGCAATGTATAAGCACAGCAATTTGTTGTGCTTACACTCATCATCTATCATTTCGGGCTTCCAATACCAACCACTGTTTCTTTATGCAACAGTCCATGTGTTATCACAAAGCAAACACAGCGTGGTCAGCTAGCTGCTAAGTACCAAGTGTGTCATGCATCTGCGGTGCAGACATCACCAAATTGTCAATAGTGGCCTGTGGGATGTTGGCCCATTGCTCCTGGAGTGCATGGGCATGTTAAGGGATAGGTCATTTTAACTTAACCTTTTGGGATTGTTTAGTTATATTTTTGTTGAGTATTGTTTATACTCCACTCTGCATTTAGCTATTATTAGTTGGTGACTGGAGCTCAGGAGGTAGAGTAGGTCACCTACTAATTGGAAGGTTGGCGGTTCAATTCCGGGCTGCGTGCCAAAAGTATCCTTGGGCAAGATACTGAACCTCAAGTTGCTCTCCAACACAAGCATTGGAATATGAATGTGTGTGAATTTTAGACAATAAAAGCACTTAGCTTAGTTACACATGGAAGTGCTTGTGCAAATGGGTGAATGAAAACATGTATAAGTGCATTGAGAGCTCAGATAGAGTAGAAAAGTGCTATATAAGAACTGGTCCATTTATTATTAAACTCTGGCTCTCTTCCACAGCATGTCTTTTGTCCTGTCTCCCTCCCCCTCTACCCGTCATGGCAGATGACTGGCCCTCCCTGAGCCTGGTTCTGCTGGAGGTTTCTTCCTGTTAAAAGGGAGTTTTTCCTTCCCACTGTCGCCTAGTGCTTGCTCATAGGGGGTCGTTTTGACTCTTGGGTTTTCTCTGTAATTATTGTAGGGTCTGTACCTTAAAATATAAAGTGCCCTGAGGCAACTGTTTGTTTGATTTGGTGCTATATAAATACATTTTTATTTTATTTTATTATATATGTTTGAACCGAAGTTGAAACATGCCTGTGCAATGGAAGTACTGAAATATTCAAAATACACAAACACATATAATATACACAGTTATCTATAACAATAATCACATTTGTAATCTATTTTTTAAATGTAACTTTAATATGCTAAAAGTATTGAGACTGGCTAAAGAATGTAAACGCAGATTTTGATAAGTGTTATATAAAATTCATAAAATTTATAATGACAGCTAGGAACTGGGAAATACTACTTCTCATTGTCTATAAATAAAGCAGTGCAGTAAAATGAGTTCTTATTACAGAAAAAAAAAATGAAAAAAGATAGCTAGGCCAAAACCTTGTCAAAGTGGATTTACTCAAGGAGTCCATGCTGCAGTTATGATAAAAATTTATGTTCCACATCTACAGTCATTTAAATATTTTACATCACTAGCCATTAGGTGTCAGTATAGAAACCTCACAAAGGACAACCTTAAGCCTGAATTCACCTCCAGCTCAGTCTCTAACACCGTTTGCCTGCCTGAAGTTTGCACTCCTTTACAATTAAGCAGACATCATTGTCACCTCCCTCCCTGCGGTTTTGATATTGCCAGCATTTGTCTCCAGGCATCTCTAGAGACAGAGGCTTAGAGCTTCTGTACTTTTCTCTCTGCTTCACATTAAAGGGAAGTAGCACAGGTGAATACATGATGGGGTTTGTTCTGAATGCTCCATAAATATTTTATTTGGCCCTAATATATTTATTTTTTTCACACATAAGCCATGACATCATCATTTACTGCTGTAGTGTGTGTCATAAGTGAATCATTTCTCTTAGACAACTATGGGAAATACCTCTTCATAAAAGAATGCATGAATGTGAGCGAAGCTAGCTCACTAATTCTTACCTTAAGCAGTATCCACAAAACAAAGCCTTGAATCTGTGATGCAATAAAGATGTAAAAGCTGGAGTTCAAAGAATTAATTGAGATAGCTGATAAGAATAGCTGAGGCAGATGATCTCAAACTTGCAGAGGGTAATGTCTCTGAAAAACACTTAATGAGGGTCATAAGAGAGAAAAATCCAGATTTTACACTACAGCTCAGTAAGTGTCCTTACAACCTGGTTCAAAACAGCCCCACTGTGTTCCCCTTTCAAGGGCAGACTCCAGTGTGACAAATCACTGGCCTTCAGCTCCCCTTCATACTGGAAAGGATGACACCAGGTCAGAGACAAGGGCAGGAGGATTTGCTGCCCACCACAACCAGGCAGACAACCATCTGCCTCAGAATCCCTTATGAGATGGCCCGATCCCCCCAGGCCCTTTCTCAGCGCTCACACTTCTAACACCATTATCCCGTATACATACGTATGGTTGTTTTTCCATTACTTCAGAGATTATTACACTGACTTGTATTAATTTATTGTAGACTTTTGTTGCTTCACAAAAACACTTAACCTAAAACTTACCTCTAATATTAAGCCAAGTCTTAATGTTAATATCTAATTATTATTTTTTAATGTCTGCCTAAGGGAAGGTAGTTTTGTACTGCTTTTCTCCTCTGAAAGCAAACTACAGTGCACACATGCAGCTGCTTCTCATAATTCAAATACATAGCACAAACATAGGTGAGTGTGAAACCTGGTGCTATTACTGTTTATTTTTAATTTATCTGTTATTGCCAGAAATATTTTCACATAATGCATGTATTACCATAATGTAAATGATGGCCTTTATAAATATTACCTATTATGGAAATGCTTTTCTTAACTTCCTCTGTGGCAGTTAATTTTGTGCTAATGGAATGACTCATGTGTTTAGTTTTCCTTTAGAGTCTGCAATAGAAAAGAAATATCACCAAGGTAAATGTATCTATTTTGTGCTTCGGATGATTGCATTTGTTAAATAGAAGTTAATAAAAATCTACATATGGTATTTAGCAAGTTATAAATAATGATTTTCACAGTATTCTTCCAAACTGTGTTATTTGGATTCAGGAGTTAATCAGAATAAACAAAGGTAGAGTGCAGAGAGACAATCCTCCCATATTTTTGCCAAACATCTTTCAAGTTAAATAACATTTTTTATTTAGTGCAAATGTTCTTTTCCTGTTTCATTCAGTGATTTCTGTTAATGTCACTGAACTCTGTAGAACTTGCTTAAATTTATGGTAACCTCTTACCAAATAATCCATATTAAAGGCTGGCATTACCTTTCCTTTTCATGGAAATGCTGCGCTGTTCTTATGCTGCACCTTAGCTCAGAAATCCAAGATTTGACAACTGACTGCAAAATATCTTCACATTTGCATTCGTCGGTAATGTGAGAAGACCTCCACAATATTACTGTAGGTGGGCGGGTTTAATGCTGATCTCACAGTTTTATTGGTAACAACGGTCTGTTGTGCTAAAGGGGAGATACTACAGGTTACAGTTTAGCTAATAGATTAATTACAATAAAATGTTTAATAAAAAGTTTTCAGAATTTTTTTTAGCTTAAAACTTTTCCAGAACAAAAATCTGATCATGTTGACATTTTTTTCAGGACATCAGAGTCAAAGTTTTTTATTTTTGTTGTTTTTTTTTGTTTTGTTTTTTAGAAAGGGGAATTTGGATATTTCTTTTTTTAATCACTTTTTAAATCACAAAATACTGTCAAACACAGTCAGAAAGAAAAAGAAATTTGTTTTTTTGGAATGTAATATTGTTCTAAAAAAAATCTCTGAAAGGCTCTCAGAAGATCCCTCTGCAAAAAACTGGAATAGAATATGGACACAAATAAAACCAGAATGTCTGGTGGATGGATGCAGGTGGAGGTGGTGGGGAGATTAAAATATGTGTATTGTATAATTCTTTTAATAAGAAACTAGAAACAAATGAAAACATATGTAAGAGATATCACCAATTGATTACTTATGTTAAGGCACTTTTTGTATTACAAGATCTTTTTAAATTGCATGTTTTAATATGGAAATTAGGTTCTCACTAAATAGGCACTAATTTGCATAAATGTCTAATAGGGTAGTAAAACATTTTCATTCCACTCTGTAATTGAATAGTGGAATAAAAATACTCTAAAACCTCAAAACTGACCAGTGCATAAAAAACCATGCTTTTGCCTGCACCTGCCTTCACCTTAACAAATAAACGACACGTGTTGTCTCCCCCTGCCTCGCTTTCTTAGGTAAATTTAGGGCACTTCATATCATATTAGCATATTGCATAAACAGAAATAACATACATAGAAATGGCTCTTCTGATATACATCAGCTTGTTGTTACCCACTCCTCTGCAAAACACAAACATATGCATCCACTGAGACCCACACGTGCAGGTCTGTTTCTGGTTCATTTGCCTTCCTCTGTGGAGCTTCCTGCAGAGTTTCTGGTTCAGACAGAGGTGCTTCCTTTTAGTTGAAATTCAAATGCTGATGCGCACGAAACACTTCTGACAGCAGTCAAATGAAGCACACTAAACAGGAGGAAAAAACTTTTTCCAGAGGAGAAAGAAAAATAATATGTTATCAGAAGTGTTTCAGTCCTGAGCTTGACTTGTTTTTATTCAAGGTGAATCACTCCCATGAAATGTTTCCCTTACTTGACAGTGACATGGTATGACAGTAAGAAATGTACTGCTATAAAAAAATACTGCTTATCAATTGTGTCTGTATATTGTAAGTGGATGCACCAAAATACACTCACCAGGCACTTTACTAGGTACACCTTTCTAGCACCAGGTTGGACCTACTTTTGGCTCCATTCTTCATGGAATAGTTTCAACAAGGTGCTGGAAACATTCCCCAGAGACTTTGGTCCATATTGCTATGGTAATATTACATAGTTGCTACAGTTACACAAATTTGTCAGCTGCACATCCATGATCCGACTCTCCTCTTCCACCACATCATAAAGGTGCTCTATAGGACTGAGATCATGTGACTTTGGGAAGTAATGGAAATGTTTTTCCAGTCTTCTGTTGTCCAGTTTTGGTGAGTGTGTGTGTGCGAACTATAGCCTCAGTTTCCAGACAGGAGTGCCACCTGGTGTGGACTTCTGCTGTAGCACATCTGCTTCAAGGTTCAACGACGTGTTCAGAGATACTCACGCTGGTTGTAACGACAGGTTATTTGAGTTAGTGTTGCCTTCCTATGAGCTTCAAAGCAGTCTGGCCATTCTTCTCTGACCTCTGGCATCAACAAGGCATTTTCACCCAGAGAACTGCTGCTCATCTGAGTTGAAGAGTATCTTTTTCAGACCATTCTCTGGTTAGAGATGATTGTGTGGGAAAATCCCACAGTTTTTGAAATACTCAGACCAGCGCCTGGCACCAATAACCACACCACGTTTGAAAGTTGAACTTTAGCAAGTTATCTTGACTATGTGTATATGCACTGAGTTACTGCCATTTGATTGGTTGATTAGATATTGGCATTAACAAGCAGTTAGTCAGGTATACATAACAAAGTAGGGGGTGAACATTTATTTTTTTTAAAATCACTAATGCCAAAATAAACCATACACAAAACCCTTAAATATATTGCTGGATCTTTGTGTGCAATATTTCTTCAAACCAAGACAATGAGATCACAACCCAGACAGGTGCAAAGCGGTCTGGATTTTGTTACTTACAGTATAGACTGCCATCTCTACACTGATGCATTATTTCAAATACACCAAAACATGACTGCCTTCTCTAAATCCTGTGCAAAGAGGAGAAACCAGAAGCAGAATGAGAGGGGGAAAAATCAAGTTGTTAAGCTCGTTTTTTTTCCTGCTTGCTTTTAGTTGGAAATAAGAATCAGGTCAGTGTGAGAGACAGTAAAATGTATATTACATCACACCCAAAGGGAACATTTATTGGCTTCCTCCCACAGCCAGTGGTGATGGGAGATCAACTGGTAGTGCTTTGTTTGGTGGTGGTGGTGGTGGTGGGGGGGATAGGGAAGGAGCATGATAGAAGGATTAGGCTTGAATCTGTTCCGTTATCATTCAGTTCAGTCTGCTGGCTCAGCAGCAGTAAGCAAATTGAAACTAACAGGATCTGCTGTAGCTACTACCTCCTCAGAGCAATATGTGAGCCAAGCCAGGCCTGACTGTCATTAGAGGACTTAATGTCCTCTGCTACTGCCAAAGGAATCCTGATGCACTTTAAGGACCAAACTGCTTTAAACAAAAATGACATTTTCCATTTGTTAATATGAGATTGACCCCTCTGACAGAAACCAATAATCTTGATTGTGATATTTTTCAGGAACTTAAACAGGTTTAGTATTTTCTTTTTTCTTTTTACATTTTTTCTTATCAGCATTCAGTTTGGAATCTGATTAACCAGGAAATGATCCCTTTGTGCTATAAAAATAAATAAATAATAATAATAGGAAGCTACTTTTTGCTGCTCCCTTATTCACAAGGGGTCACCACAATGTGTAGCTCCAGGTGTTTGATTTGGTATATTATCTTTAAAATGAGTCAGTGACATTCACTGAATGTCACTGCAAAGCAGGGCGTGCATGCCTTATCACACCATGTCTTTGGCTGTTCTTATGTTGTGACTTTTAATGTAAGGTGGAGTAACAGAAGCAGGAACGATTACTTCACTCCTTATTCTGCTGGATTTTGTGACCTGGATCCCCTAACCAGAGGTACATTACACAACTGCGAAAGAAACTTAAACTCATTTTGAATTCCAAACAGACATTACCCTAGGTTTATTCACTCCAATAGCTGGATAAGCCTCTTGAGATGAAACAGCTCATTAGAAGCATAAAAACAAGAAAAAAAAATCTCAATCAACCTAAGCTCCAGCACGACTTCTCTGAGTCATTCCCACATCTTTGGGTGGCACTGGATACAGGTGAGAAGTGATAATCGCACAAATTTCACAAATTGAAAAGCACCCAACAAAATCCAGAAAGCTCATACAATCTTATAGGGATCGTGAAATGGAATATTTTATTTTCTTCCCCACAGGTGTAGCAAAAAATATGCAGCCCTTTCCTTTTTCGATGTAAACTTTGATTTAGAATTACCCTGCCTATATGGGCATCACTATAAAATATAACCTAAAGCTCATAGCCATCAATTTAATACTTTTTTAAAGCAACAATTAATCAGATGTCAGTCTTAAAACAATGTGACAATGTGAAAGTTAGGGGTGTAGAAACTCTAAATTCTATCTATCTATCTATCTATCTATCTATCTATCTATCTATCTATCTATCTATCTATCTATCTATCTATCTATCTATCTATCTATCTATCTATCTATCTATCTATCTATCTATCTATCTTATAACTGACCATTTTCAGAGAAATTTTTTTAAAACCACTTCAAACACTGACCTTTGAATCAATCAATCATAAAAAAGGCACGAAAAAGTGATGTGTGTCTACACATAGTAACAGACAACTTAGCAAAGAACCAATTTTAAATAGTATCTTTAGGCACTTTGTTAGTTGCAGCCTATTGCAAAAGCATATACTTTGTTCCCATTTCTTTAGCTGAATCTATGGAAAATACCAAAGATAATACAGTTTGACAGGCATAAAATAATATTTTTGTACAAACAAAGTGATTCCCAAAGAGCTGGTAGCTCAAAACTTGTGTGTCCTTGAAAAAATTTGAGTAAACTAGATAAAAGTGGAGGACGAAAAAGAAGTGGCAGGCCTGAAAAACTATCTACAGCAGACGAGCAGCATCTGAAAGTCGTAGGAAATAATTCAGCAAAGACCTGACACCAGCTGAGAGATGCATCTGGCCCTTCAGCTGATCCATCTACTGTTTGCTGAAGCCTCATCACAAATGGTCTCAGTGGGCAGAGTGAAGGAAGCGGAACAGGGAGAAAAGAACAATCAGTGTCAACAACTCTTATGGTGTGATGACTTTAAATGTGAAATTTTTGATTCAAATCATCTTCATTGCGTATGGAAGAGGTCAGACAGGTGCGATAGTGAGTGTCTACAGCCATCTGCAAAACATGGTGGAGGCTGTGTCGTGAAGGTGTTGGGGATCTTGTCGGAAATGATGGATCCACCTGCAGTACCATCTAAAAAGAATCTGATTGGCAATGAATTAATTTTTCAGAACACAGTGATCACAGACACATTGTCAATGCAGTAAAAGCAAAGCTGGGTAGAAAAAAAAAACATGCAGTAGAGTATGGATTGGCCTCCCAGAGCCCTCAATATTATTGGAGCAGTGCAGGAACATCTTGAAAGAGAGTGGAGCAAAGGCAGCCAAATGCAGAGTGACTCAAGACTTTTGCACAGTACTCCATCTATCTATCTATCTATCTTGCTAACACTGTCATGTGTACCAAGTGCTACAGTTCTACACAGTTATTGTCTCTTTTTTCTTTTCTTTTTTGGTCTCTGTCCATTGCATCGTTAATATACCATTTCAGAACTCAGAATTTAGCGGGCTTCCTCAGGTTTGATGTTGACATTTTGTTAGTGCTACAACAGTCTAACCCACAATAGAATCTCAGCACACATTACCAGGTGGAGGTCATCATGGTTCGATCTTATTCGCTGCCCTTTATATTATTTATTTCCTCCCATCTTGCTGTGATTGTAGTTTCTGTGCTAAGTCTGTGTCAAAGATATACGATAAAATTGTTTGTGAGACCCTCTCGAGGGCTTTTTGCTTTTTTTTTGTTTTTTTTAGGTGAGCTTCCTGGAGCACAATCCATCCCTGATTGACTGCAGTCAGTCACAAATGTGACTAAATGTCTTCCAGCTGACTGGCTCACAGATGATGTATCAATGTGAAAAGCTGTCTGTCATGACTGCCAACACTTCATGTCAGCAGTGGAAAAGCTCCTTCCATCATTGCGCCCCCAGACTGTGACTGGACAGCTGTTTGTTTTTCATCGTCTCATGGACAAAGTAAAGAACAAATAAACAATCGAAAGCGATTCACTCAGAAACTGAAAATGAAAAGTTGAGCATTTTTATTTTTAGCACCTGCTCATAAGTTAATAATAACAGAAGCACATGCATTAAAATGAAAGCAGTGTAATGTGTGACGGTAGGCATGTGTATTGCAATTCACATGATTCATCTGTTTGTTTACAACCTTCTAGGTAAAACACAGTCTCTGGATATCAACAAACCAAATATGCATGTAAACCAGCAGCTGAATGGTTTAAATTTACAATGACATTTGTATTTGGGAGAAAAATCTATTGCTAATTTATTAATTGCATAATGCGGGCCACACTAATGTAACTTATTTCATTGACATCTCAGTCACAAACATGTCTCTGCTTTTTTTTTTCTTTTTTCATTTCTATTTTTCCCTGCATATCCCACTTCAGTTCCCAATTTGCAGACCGAATCACGACTTTCAAATTTAGTCATTTCCTCTTGGAGACCACTTTGGATTGATTTTAAATTTTACTGATTGCTTTTAACGCATGGATTAATCAAGTCCAAGGGCACACAGTAGACATTTTAACAATGCAAGCCTCTATTTAAGCTCTCTGTTGGTTTTTAGCAACTGCCCCACGCGTCAAAACTCCAGATGTCTTTTTTCTCTTCCACTTAAAAACAAAACAAACAAACAAAAACATAGTGGCTTTGCATATTTCTTTTGTTCTAAAATACAAATTAGCCCTACGGTAGGCTGGCAACCTGTCCAGGGTGTCCTCGTCCTATTACAACTGGGATAGAGTCAAGCCCCCGTAGCCCACCTCGCCCTCACCCTACCAAATTAAAATTAGCAGTTAAAATTAATGGTGATGGTCCATTCAGTACTGTACTTAAGGACAATTATTATGTGGATTGCTTTATTCTAAAAAATGTCCTATTGTACTTTTTATTAACTATAGCCATTTGAATCTTAAAATTAGACTCCACTGATCCCTGGGGTGATTTCATAGGCTCCCCACCAATCCATGGCATAATTAGCTTGACCTTTAAAAGCTGCAGCATTAAAGTAAAGTGCACAATAATTTCTGTATAATCTAACAATATGGTGTACAGTAATTTTTCTGCAGTGAATGGGCTATGCCGCATGAGTGTTTTTTTCTTATTTTCGTATTTTGTACTTTTCAAAAATCAGTTTCAGATTTTTTTTAAACACATTTTTATTTTCTAAGTAGGATTAGCATGACAACGGCGGTGGCATTGCTCTTCTAGATAACTATAGAAAAACATATTTTTCTATTCTTCTTTTCTGAAAAGATAAGTATTGGGAACAGATCATTGGTAAGAATCTTTCAGGGCACAATAATCTATTCACAAAGAGCAGCGAGGAAGGTATTGTGAAACATAAAATGAGACATGCACAATTCACCAGCACCTGCTGTAGAATCCTGGTAATAGAAGGGAAACACGAAGCAAAAGCCAGTGAACCAGATAGCACATGAATAAAGCAGTAGGGAGATGGATGGAGCAGGGCTTCAAGCCCTCCCTCCTTTCTTATTTCCTTTGGAGCAGGTCAGGAGGCATCCTTGGCTTTAATCAAGCTCACCTAAGCATACCTCAGCACCGCTATGCCAAAATGATGGATTGCCTGGAGAAATACCTGTAATGGCAAGCTCTGTGCTATGTTTTCTATTTGGCAAAGCAGGTGTTCGCTCAGAAAGTATGGTAGAGAACGAAGCTGCTACTAAAGACCACCGAGTCATGTTCCTCCTGTTAATTTTTGCATTGCCCCACAGTGCATTCTATCTGGGGGAGATCATCAACTTTAAAGCTCCAACCTGATGCCCTGAAGAACAGTCAAAGCTGAGAAGTGCACGCTTTTGGGGCATTTCTGACATTTTGTGTGATATACTACAAATGCAGTGTCGTTCCTTTTTGCCTCTGGACTGACAACGTGTAGGGCTGACAGAAAGATGTCTTTTCACTCAGTCCTGAATGATACATTTTGTTCTTTGAGAAGTGCCAAAGGCTCACTTTAATCTATTCACACACTCTTTTTTTTTTCATGCTGTTGCCTTCAAGGGCTACTGCTGCACACAGAACAGCTCTTGTAATTGTAATAAATAATGTATGATTAATATGGCTGATTAAACAGTCTGGGAATCCTCTCCCTGTGGGCAACACTACTTCTAGCAGAATAACAAAGATTACCTTGGAGCTTTCCGTTCTTGTGACACCGCTGTCTGATAACCAGTCAGGCAGCTGCTCCAGATCAAAGAACACCTTTATGAAAAGTACCTTCGCAAGTTACTTTTAGTAGGTTTGAAAGTCTTGATAGTATTATAACATACTATATGAAGTCTGAGGAAGTAAAAAGTCTTTACAAATATGTAAATTAATGCCATCAGAATCACACAATTTGTAGAAACATGAGAGAAGTCAAAGTGAAAGCCCTAACAACTTCTTAAGCATTAACTTATTGTAAACAAGCTGACATAGGAGATACATGAGAGACATGAGGTTGGTCATAGCCATAGAGACAGTCTGACCAACTGAACTGAAGCACTAGGCGCTGCGGCATACCAACCATTCAGCATAAGCCTTCAGCTGGGAACCCGGTCACACACTAACCAGATAAAATGCTTTATGACAAATGAATACATTTACAATAACAATCACTGGCTCTGAAATTCTGAATAAAGGTAGAAGGGCCCATTGCTGCAACTGCCTCTTTTCAGTAAATCTCATGGACAGATGCTGATTTCTGTGACAGTTCAATCTGGAAGAATCAAATTGGCGGTGTACGAGCTTTTTCTTTTCTGTGTTTGTCTGCTCGGCAACAAACAACTTTAACATATCAGCCCGGCCGAGCCAAGAGGACCATTCATGTATTTGTGAGAGAAAGACGGCAGACACAACGACCTGTGTTTGAAAGTCTTTTGAATATAGCAAATAGCTTTTAGTGGTACGTTAAAAAGATCCATTTGCATCATTACTGAAGCGGATTTCTGTTTTGTGCTGTCATCCTCAGTGGGGTTCTGCAAAATTGCAAAACCACATTACGCATCCTGGGTTATGTAAACTATAAATGCAGTGTTAATTAAACCAGTGTTTATGCAGACAGTAACCATAAAAATAATTGAGCCAAAATTACTGTCAGCAATGTGAGTAAAATGAGTGTTACAGCGAAGCACCCAAAGCACGACACAAGACAGAAGGTTAAGGTTAAGGTGCGGACAGACTAGGTTGATTTATGTGAAGGATGGGATGAGACATTCACTTCCTGTTGGAAACTGTTGCAAAGTTCAATCCAAATTAATTTTGACAAACCAAACCACGGTATGCTTGAATGTTGTGTTTGGCAAAAAGTGCTGCGTTAATGCTGCTGTTCAAACATTTGTATTGCGATGCAACAAATATTATTTTAAACCTTAGGATGTAATGCTTCAAGTCAAAAAAACAAAACAAAAAAACATGATATTGAGTGTATGACACCTTTTATTGATTTTACAAGTACTCACTAGTGTTTATGGTTTGGTAACAACAATAGAAATCCTTTTTATTCTCTCAGTGTTAAAATTGCCTGTTGGAAAATTGCAATTTTCAGCACGCTGAAGCACCAGGACTCCAATCCACCCTTGAGTCTCACCTTTCCCTCTATCCTTTACTTCAGCCATCTCTTATAACTGGTAACACATCATCATTACTTGCCTTGATAGAAAATTTTTCCATCCTTCATCCTCAATTTCTCATTTTGAACATTTTTTTTCTTCACAGAAATTGTGGAGTGGCCTTCTTTAAAGACCCTTGAGTATTAGACATAAAGTATGAAAAATTATATTTCCTGCCTGCACTAAGTAATGCAAAAAAAAGAAAAGAAAAACCAAAAACCTTTTTTGCTATAAACTGTCAAGCTTCTGTGGACTTGAGACAAGGTCAGAATCTTTGTCCACAGCAGTCCCCTGGTGTATGAAGGAAAATGCTATTACACACTGAACCACTTTTGAGGGACATACTCCGTGACTGCTTTTTGGCTAATACACCTGATGGGACTACAACCATGGGCGGTCAAGCGAGTGAAAGTGAAAGAGTGAATTCTAATTTAACTGCCATTGTCTTTGACAGGCATTGACCTTTGGCAGACAGAGGTCCTTAAACACTATTACAGGGTTTGGGGGAAATAGAAGTTGTTTAGCCTAATGCCTGGCACAGATACTTAGAGAATCCAATAAAGCAGAAGGTTACAGACTGTCCATTCAGCTCCACAGCAGAGAATTTCAAAAGCACTTGCTAAGTGTTTTGTGTTATCATGCTAGGTGTCCTGCAATTCTAACTGATCTGACGGCTCAAAATGGAAGAACAGCTGTTTGATTTCATGTAAAAGAGCTTTGAAGCCATAATAAGCTCAGAAGAAAGCCGATTTGGTATCCCTTTTCATAAAAAAAAGAAGTTATTAGGTTGGTAGTAAAGCTGCAGAGCAAAGGCACAAAGGATTCCTAATGAAAACCATATGCCATCAACTCTACCAAACCACATCTTTGTGTTCAATTCACTGTGAGAAACCCAGCCCCACACCACCAGATGCTAGTTTCATCACAATAATTTATTAGTATGGTGTAGGGCCTCCTTTTGCAGCCAGTACAGCATCAATTCGTCTTGGGAATGACATATACAAGTCCTGCACAGTGGTCAGAGGGATTTTAAGTCATTCTTCTTGCAGGATAGTGGCCAGGTCACGACATGATGCTGGTGGAGGAAAACGGCTCAATAATATTTAGATCTGGTGACTGTGCAGGCCATGGGAGATGTTGAACTTCACTTTCATGTTCATCAAACCAATCTTTCACCAGTCTTGCTGTGTGTTTTGGTGCATTGTCATCCTGATACACGGCACCGGTTTCAGGATACAATGTTTGAACCACTGGATGCACATGGTCCTCCAGAATGGTTCGGTAGTCCTTGGCAGTGACGTGCCCATCTAGCACAAGTATTGGACCAAGGGAATGCCATGATATGGCAGCCCAAACCATCACTGATCCACCCCCATGCTTCACTCTGGGCATGCAACAGTCTGGGTGGTACGCTTCTTTGGGGCTTCTCCACACCGTAACTCTCACGGATGTGGGGAAAACAGTAAAGGTGGACTCATCAGAGAACAATACATGTTTCACATTGTCCACAGCCCAAGATTTGCACTCCTTGCACCATTGAAACTGACGTTTGGCATTGGCACGAGTGACCAAAGGTTTGGCTATAGCAGCCCGGCCGTGTATATTGACCCTGTGGAGCTCCCGACGGACAGTTTTGGTGGAAACAGGAGAGTTGAGGTGCACATTTAATTCTGCCGTGATTTGGGCAGCCATGGTTTTATGTTTTTTGGATACAATCCGGTTTAGCACCCGACACATCCCTTTCAGACAGCGTCCTCTTGCGTCCACAGTTAATCCTGTTGGATGTGGTTCGTCCTTCTTGGTGGTATGCTGACATTACCCTGGATACCGTGGCTCTTGATACATCACAAAGACTTGCTGTCTTGGTCACAGATGCACCAGCAAGACGTGCACCAACAATTTGTCCTCTTTGAACTCTGGTATGTCACCCATAATGTTGTGTGCATTGCAATATTTTGAGCAAAACTGTGCTCTTACCCTGCTAATTGAACCTTCACACTCTGCTCTAACTGGTGCAATGTGCAATTAATGAAGATTGGCCACCAGGCTGGTCCAATTTAGCCATGAAACCTCCCACACTAAAATGACAGGTGCTTCAGTTTCATTGTCCAACCCCTGTATAAATATATATATATATATATATATATATATGTATTCTTTGTTTTCTGACAGCAAATACATCCTGCAAGGCAACTGCAGTTGTTTTTCACAGACTTAGACCAGGAGTATACTGGCCTCAAAACAAATACACTCAAGTGGAATATGTGCAAGCTGTCTATAAAAGAGTGTGTAGGAGGCCCTGTGGATTTTCAGAATTGTAAATAAATGCAAAAAAAATGTCTATCAATACAAAATGATAAGTGAATCAGACAGGGAAAATAAAAAGTCTGTGATGGTATTTAGTTAATACCAGTGGTATGACTCTGGTAAAACCTCCATATTGTAAATTATTCATTGTCTTGTTTTTATACAGAGTATATCACCACCGGGCAGGATGCCAGTTTAATAACAGGGCTGGCAACAATAGATAGTCACTCAAACTCTCACTTTTGGACAAAATTGTGTTTTCAGTACAAACAGCTCACGTGTGTTTGGATAAACTCCAAAAGGTATCCACACAAGTAAAAATATTCAAATGCAGTAGAGCAACTCACCCCTGTCTCCATTTTCCATGTACTGCAACTCACACGTTTGAGAAGTGTCTGTTTTTTTTGTTTTCTGTTTTTTCCTCCAGAACAAATCCAGGCAAAATTATATTAAAAAAGAAAAAGGACAGCATCAAGGTTAATGGCCTGGCCTTTATGACTTTGGGGGATGATTACTTTTTGTGGTAATTTGCTGTTTATATAAATAGAAAAGCCTATTAATAGTGGAGCCTTGCAGAGTAACAATGTGATTATGGCTTTGGCAACTCAAGATAAGCAAACCGCGTTGCTCTAAGTAAAAGCTTTCCCAGGATTCACTTTCCTTGACCTAGAAAGTCCCATCACTCCCACTCATCCACACACTTATTTTCCCAAGATGGTTTAAGAAGTCAGTTACGCTCCAAGGCACCAGGTACTTTACCGCCCAAAGTACCCCAACTCTTGAGGGTTTTTTTAAAACTACATGTAGCTGCTTTTATCCCCTCACAGTAAGACTCTGACAAGGGTAATAACTATCAGAAACAATCTATATTACTGCGGTTGCTAAGTTCATAATGTGTGTTTCTTTAGAGTGAATTTCTAAATGGCTGTCATAAAGTCTTTGCCAAACAATAATCTGGACTGAATATCTCAGTGGGTGTTCTCTGTGATTGCCAGAAAGGATTAGTAGTCAGATTTCTGAGAGAGTTATTCTTAAAGTAATAAAAACAGAAAATGTTTGATAATGTTGCTCTTTAATAACGCAGCCAAAATGCTAACGGCATCTTTCTTACTATCTCAGTTAATTCATCACTTTGGTCAGAGCTGAAATACCAACAGCCGCTGGATGGTTTGAGATGTAATTCTGTGAAGGTGTAAAGACTTAAATAATGATACAAAGGGGAGAATACGCAGTTAAAGTTAGAATATGAATCCAAAAAGGTGGGAATGCAAGTTTTTTTTTTAGTGGAATACAATTTTAAATAAGTAGGACATAAACTAGGACTACAACATAATTACTACATTTGCTGGATTATGATGAAAATTGGCATTCTTCCCAACACTTCAGGACAAGTAATTAACTCTGGCTTGCTGGTGACTTTTCATTCAGCGCCAATAACAGGTCAAATTTTTAATTTGTTAAAATTTGGGTTTCTGAATAAATATCCCCGTGTTAATGGTCTGGACCTGTCTTGCTGAAAGCATTGTAAATTCGCAGAGCTGCTAGCACAGCTTTGGGCTTCCTCTTGTTAAATGATAGGTTTGCTATTAATTTACAGTCTAACATAAATGCAAGTACTTGCTGCAGCTATTATTTCACACCAGATAGGTGCCCTGCAAATCACAAAAGGAGATCTATTTGACACTTTGGATTTACAGCCTGTTCTCTCAGAGTGGATATGCCATTTTGGATTGAAATGTATGTAATTATGCCTGCAATTATCTTTCTCAATCATTAACTAAAATTACAAACACTTTTTTAAATGACAGCACATCATTTTTAAGGACATTTTGTTTGCAGTGTCAGTGTGTTTCAAGCTTCTGCTCTGAGACGAGATAACCTTGAATTTCCAGCACTGACAATCAAGCGTATCTTGTCTGCTTGTTTGCAAGATAAGCAGTTAGATTCCTGGCCTTGGTGCCTTGGTGACTCCTGATGGCCACTTTATATATACTCTTATATATACCACTCTTGTGTTCTCTTTCCAGTCTGCCATTTACCGTGTCAAGCTTGAGGTTGTTTTAAATATGAAAAGTATTAATTTGGTCTGAAGTTCTGGAGCAGCACTTTAAAAGGCTGCTTCCTGTGAAGAAAATGATTGGCTTTTACTAATTTATTTAAGACAAGCTGTGGAGCCACAATAACTTGATTTGGCTCAATTATCTCTTATGTAATGCGGTCTCTTGTGAAACATGCAATGTTTCTTTGTTTCAAAGGCTGATATATGTTTGCCTCTCTAGTGAAAAACCTGTGTGACTCAGAGAAAAATCAGGGTTCAATGTGGTTATCTAACTAATAAGAAATAAATGCGCTGCATCAATTGCACACTGAAACTGCCATTCCGTGAGCAGTTTCATCAATGCAGTGCTTCTCGGCACAAGCACAGGCTTTGCCGTTATTGATCATGTTTCCTAATTGTAGATATCTACTGATGTGAACTGGTTCACATTTTGGGATTTGTCCATTATCTGCCCTTGCTTATTCTGCGGGGGTTGCAGGGGCAGTGGAGTCTGTCTGAGCTCAGTATTGAACTGACAACACAGAGCATTACATGAGAGGACGGTTCAGGTTTAACAATCAACTTAGCACCTTAGGCAAGAAACACATTAAAAAACTGCTCACGGTGGAGTGAATCCATTGACGCAGGCATAGTGAACCATAATGAGCTGAATGAAACTCTCCTCAGTTTACACGACAAAAAATTAAATACATAAATAATATATATGATACATGCAGTACTATATCACATCACTGCACTGTCTATCAATACTTACATTGGTTTATTTACATTTGAGATCTCTGGCTGTGTCGTGCTCAAATGGTCTTAGAATACAGTCAATAACCCTTTCTAATTAGTGTATTAATTTGTGTAATGTAATGAAGCAATATACAGAAGCATTTAGTTGAATGAATAATAATATATAATTTCTTGCTCATGAAAATCTCAACACTCTAATATGGACTACACCAGGAAACACTGTGCCCACAAAAAGGCTGCTTAAGTTTACAGGTATGTAGTACACAATGTACTTACTTGCGTAGTGCAGTGTAGTGTATTATGGCATGTCACTTTGTGCACTTAACTGGAATGAGGATTATAGGATTATAGCATTTAACCAAGTCAGAATGGAGTGTCACGCTCGATGCTACATTTTGTGAATATTTATAATCTGTTGAACCCCTGCTTTACACGTAAATTCATCTATACTGAAGATGATGAGTAAACACACACACTTTTAACATGCCAGCATGTGGAAGCATCTATGTCAACAAAGTTCTTTCTCCTACTGGCTGAAAATCAGTTAGTGGTCCAGTTTCTGCTTCTTCTAGATTAAAGAAAAAAAACTGCATGAAGACCTCATGAAACCAGTTAAAAGAATAAATGTGAATAAATAAATATATACGCTTTAAAATAGACTGTACCCAGTGTATGGTTTATGCCACAGCTGCCCTAAATTAACAGTACTGATAATTGCCAAAATCATTTTTTATGTTTCTTTAATGAATAATCCACCAGTATCCACAAGATTATAATTTTAATGCCACAGTGTAATTACTGTTGTTGTCCATGTATTTTCAAATTTACTGTCTTACAAATAGTAAAGCACATTATTATTTCTTGATTAGGATGCCAAATTACAGTTATTTACTTGCATTCCTGACCAGAAAAATTAAGTTTTACTGATTGAATGTTACGCTTGATTTATTTCTCAGAGAAGTTCTGTGCCCTGCCTCAAATTTGGGTATAAAAAATAAATTCAGTTTGCAGTTTGCCTGACAAATAACAATATGAATTTTAGTTTTAAACAAGTTTTTGACACAAGATTTCTAAAATATTTGTGTTTTCTTGTTTTCATGACAGGTTTTTTAATAAGTTTGTTAAGCGCTGTACACTCCTGTGTTTAACCTATTTCATATTCAATGCACGTTTTTAACAGGATGGTCTTCCTACCATTTTAAAATGCAGAAAATTGTAAAAACACTGAAAGTCAGATGAGCAGGTCTGCCCAAACCTTTAATTGGTACTGCAGTTTACTGTAATCACATGATATTTTTGGGTAATGCAGTAATGTAACACAATACTGTACCAAATTTTGTAATCACAGTGCAGTTACACTTATGTTCTAAGTGTCTGCACGAATTATGGCTACAAAGAAGAAAACATCAAACGTGCCTTTTTCCTCCAGTGCACTTGAGCTACAATCAGCTGATTTCAGTTTGTGTGCAGGAAGGATATGGACATTGCTTTTATTTTTATTACACAGATGGACAAGAGTGCAATGGTAAAGAACAAACTGCATCCAGGGCAGAAACAATTGCATTACACTGCTAACACAACATCGCCTCTCTGCACACATTTGCGCAGACAGCATGCTAACACAAAGCTAGCAAAGAACCCAGAGTGATGTTATAGCTGAACACATGCCAGCCCAAGCCCAGCAGCCAGAATGATCTTCAACGAGTAACCAAAGTAGTGATGAGCTTGAAGCACTGTGGCCTCCATTTCTAGCTGACATGTTTCTACAGTAGAATTGTAGCAACAACCGCTTTGAAGTCTATTTGATTTTCAAATTTAAAAGAAAATGGTAGAGTATGTTTGTCCTCATTTGGATAGGGATTTGTGTCAGTGTGGGAGACTGTAGCCTAAGGTTTATAATGTTTATAAAGGTTTATAAAGTAACGTAATGCATTACTTAAAAAAAGTAACATGGAATATATTACTTTTTTGAGTAATGGCCACTGTTGTAGTTATATAACATACATTGCCATAGTGATGATATATATAAATTTGGTCCTTTCTCTTTCCATAAAAATGGCCTAAAAAAATGCCACGAAATATGTGAAAAATGTTCTTTAAGAGGCCAGAGAGCATCAGTCTTCACGCTCGTGACTTCACAACAAAATTAAAAATTAAATAGGAAACACACAAGCAGAAATATAAAATGAAACAGAAGCCCAAACTGTCCACGAGGGGTAATAGCTTGTTGTAGTTAAGTGAAGAGGTGAAACAAATTTAAAAAACCTGGACAGTGTGGGAGTAAAATGCTTTTAACTGTGAGCAAAATGCTTTCATTTCCGAGCAGCTTTCCCAGTATTAATATCTACCTGATGAGAGTGAGTGATCAGTCTGTCACCATGGTGGTTTTGCATCTGTCACAATCACTCGATCAGTACAGAAATGACACCAACAGATGGAAACGGCTGTTTCGGAGCTGTTTAATGGGCCTGATTTTAACAGCTCGGTCTCTAAGCCTTCTATCTTCAGCAGACTGTGATATGGAAATGACTGTCAGCACCGCTTTCTGAACTTTTTTTGGAGTGGCTGTACATTAAAGACATCTGAGGTCTTTGGGCGTGTTGGCACCAGTAGTGCTGGTGTTAAAACATCCGAGAGCCACTTCAGGAGTGTGTGTTTTCTGCTGGTTACCTTTAAGTCAAGAATGATTTGCTTCATCATGGTGGCATTTAAATCAACTTTATTTTCACTTCACTACTCCGTGAGTCACACAAACTCCCCGATGCGAAAGGGACTCGTCATTATCTCGAATTCCTTCTATCAGTTTTGCTACTTGCGAATTTAATGATGTGGTCCCTATCATATTTTTCAGTGCAGTCATGGGTGAAATGTGAATGGAAAAGTGAAGTAAGAATGCATCAGTGGGTCACACCTGCATTCATTACCACTGCAGATGAAGTAAAGTGATCATCTCTTACTGCATGTTCTCCTCTAATAAAAAAGGGTAGCAAAATGCATGCATGCTGTGATGCACTGGTTGTTGTTTTTTTCTTGGTACCTACAGTTAATAAGAAGAATATTTGTTTTGTACTGAATGCATGACCTTTTATAGAGTCTCATTCTGTTTTAATAACATGCTGATGTGTGCATGTGCACAAAGGAAATCAGAATAAGAAACCAAAATGTTCTCCACCTGACTCTACCTCTGTTCATCAAATCATTGTCTCTGTGGCCAAAGCAGCCCACAGTGGAAAAACACACATTTCTAACACATGCACATTTTAAATCAGTAGGTCTTGTTGAATACTCATATTTCAACCTCAAAGAACAGGCTGCAGAACTGAAAAATAGAATCAGACATTTCTCTCTTATCAGCTTGACAACAAGACAAAGATAAAATTAGTCTGTATATTTAATAGTGCTGGTAAATTGACTTGTGCTTTTAAGTCATTTCCACCCTGCCAACTCCAATATGAGTCTTTTTGTCTCACACCACTGGCACGGAGCAGAGAACTTCTGCCTCATCATGCCCCCTGGAGGGGGTGGGGGGTGGGGTGGGGGGTCTTAAGATAAAGCTGGAGGGTTACAGGGATAATAATACAAGCATGAAAGAAGATGTTTCATGTTGAAAGAATTTATATCAGGCTTAAAAAATGACAATGGCAAAGGTCCTCTATCCTTAATGGAGTTTTATTTTCCGTAACCTAAACCTAACACAATCTTTGCACTGCCAGATCACAGCACAGATTTGTTCCTCATTATTCATTTTTACCACTTTTAAAAATAATGTCAAATAAAAGATAAAAGAAATGACTATGTGCCATTCTGATTACAGCATCAGAATGTGCTGAAGGGGAATTACACTTTGCTGATTACTGTGAAGGACTTTGTTGGGATTTTCAGATCATTTTACATCTTGCAAAGTCCAAAATGTATTTAATTAAGTCACACTGGGAAACTTGCATAACTCAAAGGGGTTGTGTGTGTGTTTTTTTTTTTTTTATCCCAAGTTGGCACAGATATAAATGCTGGTTAGATAAAAGAAGTTTGCTTTTATAGTATGCATATGTAAACTGATGGGTTTGTATCCAAAAGGAATCTTTGTGTGCAGGCTGGTTCACACAGCCTGTAAAGAAATTCTGCCCAGCTTCTGTCACCCACAATAGTCTCATTCTATTGGTTGTTTCACTTCCCTCAGTTATCAATGAACATGTTCTGTCTTCATTTTTAACTCTGCCAACCGCTTACCTTTTTCTGGATTGTGTCCGACTTAATTCCCGCTTGCTTATCCTAAGCAGATGTCACACTCCCAGCAAGTGTCTTTGCTGAAAAACAGCGTCAATATCTCTGAGAGTCAATTCCAGGTGAACACGATGATCAAGGCCTGCATGGCTTCATCCAAAATGGAGCCAAAGTTTCACATACTGCTGTCTTAATTTCAAAAAGCTCCATGTTGGAGCTTAAGCAAATGCTGCTACTGATTTCCAAGACAGCTGCACAACAGTCAGAGACTAAGAAATTTGCCTCACAAAATACTTGCACATTTCATTTCTGCACTCTTCCAATAACACATCATCTTCTCCACTGAACAGCCTACAGAAACAGCAACAAGCTGCACGGAGCTGACCAGATTCAACCCAGTGATTGACCCAACCTCCTGTGCTCCCTGTCCCTCACCTCCCACAGCAATACTCTGAGCGCCTAATTGGGAAGACTGTGGGCTTATAGCAAAGAATGAGCCAATCAGAATGTCTTCTTCTCCACAGGAGTGGAACTGCATGCTGGCTATGGAGCTTGTTAAGGCATAGTTACTGGTAGCATCATGGGAGCGAGAGTACACAAACACACACCAGACATACAGCACAGTTACTCAAACCCCTGTCTATACACCATTAAAAATCACTGATTGTAAATGTTATGTGGCACATTTGAGGAAAGTACACAACATCACAGTGAAAGAGTCTGTGGTTAATCATGGTAGGCTACCTCCCTGGCCTTACAAATGAATAGGATTGAGTCACATCCAAAAAGGATTTCGAGGTGACAGATTTACAGTAAAGGGAAGGATTTAAAAGCACAATTACGGTTTTCGTTTTAAAACGTGGAACTATGACCATGTTTACACTGAGCAGCTGCACCTCTCTGGTGTTTAAAAGCCTCTAAAACTGAGACTTTTGGAACCATTGCTGACCTACTTTTAGTTTGAAAACTCTGTGCTTCAGAATTTTTGGGGGGAAATGATGCTACCACTTACATTTACTTTCTGACTGGGTCTTATCAGTCACAAAAATTAAGTCAAAACATAACATCCAGGCTCACATACCTTTTGTGGTTTCATCTATCTTGTCTGGGCACTTCTTTTCCAATCTAGTGGCTTTCTTCTCGCTCTCATCTCTCTCTCTCCCTTTGCTTCACAATGACTATCAATCTCTATTTTTTTTTTCTGCTACCAAGCTGCTTCACACTAATGTATTACTTGTAAACAGTTACACCTCATAGGTCTGAGCTAAGAAATCTCTGGTCTTACTTTCAGTCATTGTATTTCTTCCTCCACATGTTTTCTATAAACCACAGAAACTTTGTTTCCATGCATGTTAGTGTTGACAGATATTATTTCTAAAACTGTACTAAAACTCTGTCACCTGGACAGAGATCATTATTGGAGTCATTTAGATGTATCTTTAATCTGTGAGACACTCATTAAGACATACAGTGTCAGAAAACCACAGACCAGCTGGATTTCTTTTTTGTTTGTTTGTTTTAGACATAGTATATCATTGAATCCATAGTTAGATATTTCACTTTGGATCAAAGTGGTGCAGCGGACAGGCCTAAATTGGCTATATTAAAAGAAACGTGGCTAAATTGGCAAATAAACTCTCATGGAAAAAATTAAATAAAACCTCAGATATCAAGAAATTTGAAGGCACGTGGAAATATTATAAATAAACAGCACAACAGAATCCATTGCCCAAAATACTGGGCAATAAGAAAATACAGAAAGGGGAAAATAACATATCTCTTGTACTAATTATAATCTTCATAAGGTCTCATTTTCATGACTCCTGTGAGAGTCACCTCATCCATGCAGACTAAATAATACACACTATGGTGTGCAGTTTCAAAGGATTTTAATATACTGTCTTCTAAAAATTGAGGACTAAAGATGAGTCAAATAATACCAATAAATATCATCACAATTTCCAAGGACATAGTTTAGCATGAAGGGCTTATTTACGCCTGCTGTCTTCAAAAACCTACGCAAAATAGACACTAATCAATGACAGCCTCACAGGTACAAAGTTTGTTAGCAAAGTTTAGTTCTTTTAATCATGTAATTTAGAGTGATTTTCATAATTTCACAACACTCAACAGCTGGCACAGACAGCATGTGGTGTGCTGATACTACTTAGCATAATACATAACACCTCTGGAAGCAACAGGGAGGACAGATGTCTCTCATGATATGAAATAACTCCCAAAAACCAGGGGGATATGTGTGGCTCCACTGCAATTATAACGCTGGAGAACTTTCGGGAAAGCTAGAGACTAATGGCAATGTGCTTTTAAAAATGGAAATGAAAGCAGTGCGGTAAATGATATCAGACTGTACGAAAGTTGCAACATTGCAAAAGCTGGTTAGTGGGTTTTGGAATGGAAGTTTGTTTCAAAATGTGCATGAAGTGATCTCAGCTCAGGGGTCCACTTTGTAACTTTGGATCTTTATGTTGTATTTCCTGTCATGTAAGAAAAAAAAATTAAACTGCACATTTAGCTACATTTCATTCATCTCTTTATCTGTTCAAGAAATAATGCTGACTAAAAGTACACTGACAGCAAAGTGGAATTTTAGCTACTTTGAGTTTTAAAATTTGAGATCAAAACAGGACAGTGAGACAACCTCTATTTTTTTTTCATACTGTTTATGTGCACACACAGTTTGTCACTGCACAAAGAGAAATTTTAATATCCTCTTTTCCTGATGTGCAATAGTAAGGGAACAGATGAAAGGAAATAAATAAAAAGGGATGAAGCCTCACATTTTGAAACTTGATGCAATGACAGCATCGAGTCTGTGGCAAACTGTCTTAACTAAATGTTAACTAAATGCTGCTGCTTTTCAGCTGATGTTTGTCACGAGAGCATTAGGTCCTTCTTTTCAGCTGGTGAGATGCCCGCTTGACTTTAATTATGGTGTCTGCCTTGGCCTGTCCACCACTTTCCAGTTTTTGTAAATGATAAAACCATGGCTTGCAGGGACAGTAGATCTGGGACCATTGGTTTTGTTGCAAGAAAGATGCCTGTTCACAAATTTTGGAGGGCTTTCTCAGCAAAAAAAACCCCCCAAAAAACAAAAAAGCCTTCTCTGTCATCAGTAAAGAAGGGACATTTCCAAATGCAGCCATGTGCAAGCTATGAAATTAACCTTTTCCAAGTTTCATTTATTAGGTGGAATGGTTTCAAAATGGGGGCGTCCCCGCCTAAAAGAAACGTAATCAGATTTACATGATTGCAAATATTTTTGAATGAAAACTGTAATTTTTTTTTCCCCTGACAGAAAGATTCAGTTGGCACCTAATCTGCAACCCCGATTATACAATTCATGAATGTAGGATGAGGGCTGCTATTTCTTCTCATCTGTTTTTTGATATTTGTATACCAACTATCAACTTTATGTTTGCTTCAGCACTATATTACATTTTATTGGTCACTCCATCAAAGAGATGTTAACTTGTTGCAACATGAATAAAAGCAAACAATTTAAGATATCGCCACAAACATCGAGTTGTTCCTATTTTTCCACATGCCTCTGGGCCATTTGTTTCTGAACACAGTCCAGAGAAGCATTTCCTGAATTAGCATCCTTACTGGCAGCAGGAAATGTAGCACAGATCTGTAATTGGCTTCTGTTTGGTTAGTTTTAGACACACAAAAAACATAATAACTTCAAGGTTCAGGGAAAGGTCAGGATTTATGTTTAAATGGGCGCCGAACAGTACATATTGCAAGTAAAATGCTTTGTAAACCTCACTCTCTTCTCTGTGCAGACTTTGTTACCTCCTTAATGTTTCCTGTTATTAACTACCATGGATGCTATAGTCTATTGTCACAAAAACATAACCTGCTTACATTTAAATCATTTGTTGGAGGACAAAGGGTCTTTTTACAGGCCGGATGGTTAATCTATGACCAGAAAAAAAAACTTCAATAAAGCTGAGGGGAGTGAGTGATTCTGATGATAATGCTCCATTGATCATTTGCACATTCTTTTTACTTTGTCATTTCAGACACTGTTATTATGAAAATATTGATGATTACTACTTTAGCCAAAAAAAAAAAAAAATCTCAATATTTTCCCCACCGTTGCAAAGCCAATCAAGTTTGCTTTGGTTTTATAGGACATGTTGTATGAATACTGATTACCTGAAGAATGCATTTGCAGCTGTTAATTTAAATAAAAACGTGACAAACTTCAGCACGCACTGAAAGAGTTGGCATCTTAACAGAGGAGTGATAATTCCTTTGGACCAGCAGCAGGCAAGTCTGAGACTATGCTATAAGTGCTCCTAATTCACAAGTCCTAAAATTATTGCTTGTTAAACTGCAAGCATCATAAGGACTCTAACAACCCTGGGCTTTTGTTTTGTTTTTTTAACTGTTTCAAAAGACAGTCATCATTTAGTTCTGTATGACATGTCTGTGTGGGGCTGCACAGTGTCTATACCACAACAGACTTTATTAAATCTCACAGCTCCAACATTCAGCCGATCCCTTTCTACACAGCATCTGAAATGTAGCATGACCTTTCTGGTCCCATCAGACTGCCAGGCTGTCTGCTTGATGTGTTTGGGTCCAGTATGTGCTGACAGGAATCTGGAGGAGGAGCAGAGCAGAGCCAAATCAGAGATGTGAAGCTACTTATTCAGAGCAACCCTGTTTTGACAGTTTTCTCCCCCTTCTATACCCATGTATTAAGGACACCCTTTAAACCCTCCTTGCTTTAAATTCAAAGTGGCATTGATTGATCAGTATGTAAAAGATTCAGACCGGTCAGAAGCATAGTGTCTATAAGGAACTCAAGATGTCTATATGATGATCCATCATCTTGCATTTTTATTTCAGGGTAGCACGACCAAAGTGCTCATGGGACACAGATCTTAGATTATCAGCATTCAGTGTGCATAGATGTCATTAAATACTACATAATTAGACCCCTGCTTCCTTTTTAAGTGTCAGTGCAACGGATGAATGCACACTCATGCATGTTCAATTTGTCTAATTTCAGTTTAGTACTTGAAGCTGATGGCTTGCAGGCAATTTCCAAATCTTCTGTACCAGACTAATCAGGGATTATGGAATTTTAAAAAAATGCCAGAAAACAAGCTACAGGTTTTTAAAACATTTGTGCCACATTGTAATGATGCAAAACTTTTGATCACATAAATTTCATTAGTAATACAAAGTATTATTATCATTTCCTATAGCAGTAACATTTTGAATTGTTGTGTGCTTTACCTGAGACTCGTTGGTGCACACAGTGTTGCTGGTCAGCAGCAATGCTCAGGTAAGATTTCATAAGTCTGAACCTGAAGCTTCAGAAAACTCTGCATACTACACCAGACTTATGTACCTGGAGATATGAAATATAATGATAGTAAAGTTATGGAAAAAAATGCAATCCTGCAACTTTTGGATAAAAGCAAAAGCTGTAAAAAATAATGGCAATTTACCTTTGAAATGTAAAAGGGCAAGTTCAAATTATTAATTGAGTAACATGATTTAGCTAGCAGTTGGCCGCCATGACTGAGAGTCCTGTAGTGATCAACTGCACCCAACCAGCATTGCTCAGGCTTCTTATTAAAATGTTGAATACAGCAGTGTTTCCATAACCATGAGCGGGAAAGATTTGGAAGATGATAACATTCATGCAAAACAAGAAATGAATTCAGGCTGCTTGGACATTAATTAAGCTACATTTCTATAATAAACTATTGATGGAGATTACAGTAGCAAATGGCAGTTACTGACAATATCATACTGTAAAGCAATGTAATATTCTATGTTATCAGTAATAAAAAGTTGTTGTAGATTACAGCTGCCAGTATTTTTAGTGATGTAATATTCTAATAACTACAACTATTATAAAAACTAAAATTTATTCAAATATCAGAACACCCATCCATCCATCCATCCATCCATCCATCCATCCATCCATCCATCCATCAATCCATCCATTTTCTCCCACTTATCATGGGACCAGCAGCCTAAGCAGTGGCAGTGGTGCAGTGGGTAGGTGCTCACCTCGCAACCGCAGGGTTGCTGGCTTGAGTCCCTGTCTGAGCGCATGCTGTCATTGTTTCCCTGGGCAAGACACTTAACCCACATTGCCTACAGTAAGTGTGAATGTGGTTGATTTGGTTGGTGGTGGTCGGAGGGGCCGTAGGCACAAATTGGCATCCACGCTTCTGTCAGACTGCCCCAGGGCAGCTGTGGCTACATTAGTAACTTATCACCACCAAGTATGATTGAGGTGTGAATGAATGGTGTTTGAAATTGTAAAGCGTCTTTGGGTACCTTGAAAAGCGCTATATAAGACTAAGGTATTATTATTATAGATTTAATCTCTCCAGCGTGTCCTGGGCCTGCCCTGGGGCCTCCTCCCGGTAGGACATGCTAATAACACCTCACCCAAGAGGCACCCAGGAGGCATCCTATTCAGATGCCTGAACCACCTCAACTGGCTCCTTTTGATGTGAAGGAGCAGTGGCTCTACTCTCAGCCCCTCTCAATTGAATGTACTCTTCATCCTATCTCTAAGGGAGAGTCCAGCCACCTTTCAAAGGAAAGTCATTTCTGCCATTTGTATCTGCGATCTCGTTCTTTCGGTCACTACCCAAAGCTCATGACCATAGGTGAGGGTAGGGACGTAGATTGACTAGTAAATCGACAGCTTCGCTTTCACGCTCAGCTCTCTCTTCACCACGACGGACCGGTGCAGCGTCCACATGACTGCGGACGCAGCCCTGATCTGGCTGTCAATCTCCTGCTCCCCTCTTCTCTCTCTGTAAACAAGACCCCAAGATACTTAAACTCCTCCACTTGGAGCAGCAACTTGTCCCTGACCCGGAGTAGGCACTCCACCCTTTTTCCGGCTGAGGAGGTGCTAACGCTCATACCTGCGGATTCACATTCTGCTGTGAACCACTCAAGTACGAGCTAGAGCCACCACCTGATGAAGCCAGCTGAATGACATCATCACTAAAAGCAGAGATGAGATTCTGAGGTCACCAAGGCAGAAGCCTTCCACCACTTGGCTACACCTAGAAATCAGTGACCAAAGGGCAGTCCTGTCAGATACCAGACCAAAGAGTAGAAATCTGGTGTGCTGAGTCTCCTGTCACTTCCCACTGAATTAATGACCATGGTGTGTACTTTATGTTACGAATTATCACGGCATACGATAAACTGTGGACAAGCTGACTAGGCTATAATACTCCCAGGGTACTGTGCCTCTAGTCACAGTACAAGTACACAGGACAAGGTACACCTTGATAGCTGGACCTCGTTTTGCCTTCGGATCTACCTTAATCTTCAAAGGCATAGATTTAGCAAAGTTGAGATTTGCAGATTTGTTGGCTGCACTGCTGGCAAGTCTTGCACACTGTGAATCTCCTTTTGCACTACATCCCAAAAGTCCTCTATTCGGTTGAGATCAAGTGACTGTGGAGGCCATTTGGATACAGTGAACTCACCGTCATGTCCAGGAAACTGGTTAGAGATGATTTGAGATTATGATCCTTCCTGTTGGAAGAAGCCATGAGAAGATGTGTATACTGTGGTCATAAAGGGGTGGATATGGTCAGCAGTAATACTCAGGCAAGCTGTGGCACTTAGATGATGCGCAGTTCAATATATCCCAAGAAAATATCTCCCACACCATCACACCACCATCAGTAACAGCCTGAACCACTGATACAAGACAGGATGAAGCCCTGCTTTCACGTTATTTATGCCAAATTCTGACCCTACCTACTCGTATCTGAATGTTGAAGGAGAAATTTAGACTCATCAGACCGGGCAACATTTTTCCAATCTTCTGTTGTATTATTTTGGTGAGCCTGACAGGAGTGGCAGCTGGTGTGGTCTTCTGCTGCTGTATCCAATCTGCTTCAAGGGTAGGTGGATTGTGCCTCCAGAGATGCTCTTCTGCATACCTTGGTTGTAACACATGGTTATTTGAGTTCTGTCATATTGAAGCAGTCTGGCCATTCTGATCTGACATCTGGCACCATCAAGGCATTGTTGCTCAGAGCACTGATACACATTTTCTCTTTTGCGAACCACCTGTAAACCCTAGAGATACAGTACATTTGTAGTTGTGTGGGAAAATCTCAATAGATCAGCAGCTTCTGAAACGCTCAGATCCGCCCATCTAGCACCGACAACCATACCATATTCAAAGTCACTTAAATCCCCCCCTTCTGATGCTCAGTTGAACAGGTGTACCTAACAAAGTGGCTGGTGAGTGCATGTGAATAACACCATGTAATATTTAATACAGCAGCAACAAAGACTCCAAAGGGACAACAGGAACAATTTGTGAATTGGCACGAGTGTTTCAACATGTAATATTGATTGCCTGCACACTGAGAGCAGGTGGCCAGTAGCTAGTGTCTGTACAGTGTAAAATGGGCTGCCGATAGGGACAGGACAAAATAATGTCAAACAGTGTTCTGTTAAGAGGTCTGAAACTCTGTTGACTTCTTCCACCTCCACCTCACGCTCTGGACTTGGTCCCCAGTTCAGTATTTAACCTGCAGCCCTAAGGTCAGTAGCTGAGATAAAACTCAAGACGCTTAACTTTCCCTGCAGTCTCTGTGCTGTTTGCTCCTGCACTTAAAGAAGAGCCTCTCTTCCTCCTCCAACTGATAGAGCTGCAGCAGCTGTAACAAATTCATCACTAGCTCTGCTCTCTTTCCTAACTTTTAATCTCCCTCATGGACATACACTAATCTCTCATTTATATTTAAATCACAACTTTATGCAGAATGTGTGGCTCATGAGGCAAATGAAGCTCATTACTGTTTCAAGCTCAATTTAAGTGAGTGATACAGTGATGAGGATGCTGGAAAAGTCGATGTTTCCCCCGATGGCTATGCTGGAACACTAGCTTTGACCTCAATGAAAAGGTCAGTGAAACACGGAAATAAGAATAAAACTGAGAAAGGATAACTTTTGGTTGTGTATTTTCACAGTAGCTGAATTTGTCTGCTCAAGCTGTAATAAATTGTTTATTAATAAACTAACATCATTATGGGCTAGCGTTTGCACCCCAGAGTGCATCTGGTCCTATAAAATGGGCTCATATTTCCTGGTTGCTATGCAATCATGCAGAACAGATACTGGACCCGATGACTCTCACCCGATGGACGTCTTAACAATGGAATACAGTCGCTGTAGGTTAAATCCATCCTTTGGCTTTCTTCAAATTAAAACCCTTCTGGATGAAAAGGTGGCTACTTAGCTATAAACCCTCCAGCGTTTTGACTGCTTAGACCAAATTATTCATTTTTGTGTTGACCTTGTATTTAAACTGTGCTCAGACTGCATTCCTGTTCCTGTTTTGGAATGCTCATGATGTGCAATTCTGATGACACTGAGGTCAAAACTTCTAAAGTAAGTAAAGCTGAAGGATAAACGGTTGTTATTGGTGGGCCATTCAAAACACATAAAAATGTGTTTTGAATAAAAAGAATCATTTTCCTCATTCAGCACGGAAGACCTCTTTATAATTCCTGCAAATACAGGTGCATATTCTCTGCATTATCAACTCTGTTTCATGTTATAAATGTTTTTATGTTCCCAACTTCTGAAATGCTATGCTATTTACATGATTCCATTTTTATATATTTAAACTCGTGCACTTCACATGGCTTTTGCTGCAAGTACTCATCAGAGTGAAACTTTTGTCTATTTATTGCAAATTAAATTATGATACAACCACTACAAAATTCATTACAATTAAAAAAAAAAACATTACCCACATCTGTTTACTGTTCCCCGGCTTTCTGCATTGTTAATTTTTTTTAAAAACAGCTTATTTAATCTTTTAAAACTGAAGGTGAGAGCGAGTTCATACGCATGAAAATGCTTCATAAGGTAAATGTTAAAAATCACAGTTTGTGTAGGTGTACCCATACTTGAATATGAGTGCCTACATGTGAACTCTGTCCTCATCATCATCTACCATGAAAAAATAAAGATGATACAGTTTGGGAATAAGCTGCACCTTTGTTTGGAATAATATGAAATAATAGAGATGGTAATCATTTCTTACTCAATTCAAAATAAGAACATTTCTTCATGTGCACTTATTTAATTTTTGTTTGGAATAATTTGTATGAGATTCTCTAGGACCGTGCAGTCCAAAGACACATTTATCAAGTTAATTGGTGATTTTAAATTGGCCCTAGGCAGGAATGTGAGTGTAAAAGGCTGTCTTTCTCTCTGTGTTAACCCTGCAGTGCACTGGAGACCTGTCCAAGTTGCACGCTGCCTCTCCCCCCTGTGACAGCTGGGATAAGCTCCAGCCCCCTCATGACGCTGAATCAGAAAGTAGTTAAGGGAACGGACAGATAATTTGGACGAGTTTCTTTGTGAGTGCACGACTCTGTTAATGGCCGTGTTAGTCGCTCAGTGGGTGAGAGACCAATGTCATGAAATTCTGCACACAGTTGTTGTTTCCTGGCATTTTATTCAGGTGTTAGTATTTCGCTCAAAGAGTCAAAGTACAGCCAAACGGAGATATTTGGCTCCATCCCTACATTTTTTCTCTTTAATTTCCTGGTACTTTGCTTTTTGCATCCCCAAATGTACTGTACTTTGTATTTAACACATCAGGATTGTTTTTGTAACGTGATGGCTTTTTGCATTCATTTAAAGGACTGTTGTCTACGACTGAAGAGTTAATAAGACCGAGGACTTGTAGCTTGTTTAAAAAAGAACAAAGCAAATGGTCGTCATGTTGACACCAGAATATTTTACAAGATAGCGAGGAAAATAAAAAATAGCAGAGCTTATATTTTGGCACAATATTTTAGCCCGATGCACCACTCTGTACTCATACTGCAGAAGTTAACCTAAGAGCATCCATGCAAATAAGCAAAGACTGAATAGCTTTCGTGCTGTAGTTTATGGAGATGTTTCACAGTAATAACCCTGTTATGTTAGCCAAGAATCTATGAATACAAAGATGCCTCTTGCATTGATTTTCATGTGTGATGGAAGTATAAGAATATCCACAGTTTGAAATTTCAATATCTAAGACCTTGTCATTTTGGTCTAATTTGTCTCATTAAGTACAGTCACAGGCTTTTTATTCCCACCAAGGGGTGCACTCTGCACTCGGAATATTGAGTCTCTTATTACAAGAATTTCCATTTCTTCGCTTTGCATTGATGTAGCAAAGGGAGTGATGGAGAAAATTCCTTGAAATATACACAGATCCACAAAGTTTTGCATTAATTTAACCACACTTTCATTTTTGAATTTCAATGGCACTTTATTTTCCTGTTCACTATCAACAAGATCCTTTAAAAATAGTGCTTCTTAAATGATCTGCTTGGGCCTAAAAGGGGGGGGGTGATTTACATTTGTTTTGATGAGATGAAGAGTGCAGCAAAAGGCTCTCGGCTGTCTAGGATGTGTGGGAGACATGTGAAATGTACCTTTGTGCATTTATTAATCACTAATAAAGTTATATACAAAGAATATGAATGTGATTATGAATCAACAAATGTTTAAAGCATGAAGAACTGTTTTAGTCATTTTGCTACTGTTTTTTTTAATAACACTGTATCACCACACTGTAGACACCATTGTCCTGTGCCTTTGAACAGGGAGAAGAAAATTCAATGTAAGGACATTATATCGCCTTTGGAGACCTCATTCCACTATATTTCAAAGCTCAACAGACTCTCTCACACACACACAGACACACAAACACACTCAGAGTTTCTTTATGATCTTTTTTTTTTTTTTTTTTTTGACATAGCCTGACATGATTCTGCTAATGGCTACATTGGTGTCTCAGTCAGTGAGAGACTAATGTGACTGCATGTCATGAAATCCTGCACAGACCTTCCCAGGGGAAAAATTGTAATATTTGTTGATTTCCTGGCATTATATGCTGGTGTTAGCATTTAGCTGGAACACACACACACACACACACACACACACGCACTTGAGACACAATTAGCTGCAGTTCTGGAAGCTTTAGTAAAATCCTCTAGCTTGTGCTATAAATAAATGCTTTGCTTTCAATGCTAGAATAAAAGTCTTGATATCCAATTAAATGTGTTGTTAATGCAGTGACTTTATATTTTTATAACAACAGAAGAGGTGAAGCAGCTTATGTCATTCAAAGACACCATCAGGCACGTTTTCTTCAGAAAGTTTATTTTCCAACTGTTGCACCAAACTCCTGCGGTAAGTTCCGGGAATCTTTTGTTCCCACATAGACTGAGGAGATGCCTGCAGAGACGGTCCCGCTCACAGAATTCGTTTTGTGTGCCAGCCATATGCACCATATACAAAAGATGGATATACCTCAGACATCTTGTCTTTGGCTCATTTTCTGTGAAGAACAAATCAGGGGTGGGACACATCAAACAACTTAACCTGTCTCTGCTTTTCAGTCAATATTCTCTGAGAGAACTTAAGTCTTTGGAAGATGATGGAGAGGAAGCATTTTTAGAACAGGAATCCTTTTGCCTTTATTGGATAAGACAGCGCAGACAGTAGATAGGAGGGTCGGGAGAGCGTGAAGAGGAATGACACACAGGAAACAGTCTGGGGGCCAACTCAAACCTCTGCGATGAGGTCTCTAACCTTCAGTACATAGCTCACCTGCTTAATCAGGTGAGCTATGGCCCCACCATTAATTCAGAGTCTTACAGTGAGTTTGAAGATGAGGATGCTCCAAAACAAGCCCATCAGCAGCCACCAAAGGGGGTAAATATGGATGTCAAAAAATGGTGAAACTGAATGAACTTCTTGTCTAAAGAATGAGCCACCCTGCATGACTGCACCCAGGGCCGACACAAACGGTGGTTACCACCGTGCAGAACATGAAATCTGCTTCTTAACTTTTCATCCCTGATACCATCTAGAAAATCACATAAGGATTCAAAGTAAACGTAATTACTGGAGAAACTGAAGTGATGACCGTGCAGTATGTCTTCTGACTGAGAAACAAAGCACACCACACTTCATAAGCATCGTGTTAAGCATGAGATAGCCTTCGCTCTAAAGCATACCCTGCTATATCATCTATTTCACTCTAAATGAGATCATAATGTGCAAAATGAGGATCATGCTGTACTGATGAAGACTTGATACTAGTGATTATAAACTCATCAGGAAAAGTGTTTACTGAGGCCACAAATCAAGAGGGAACTAGGGAACATTTTCTTACAGACTTCTGTACAATCTGACTGACCTCCCCCAGAGGATACGTTCATCTTTAATATAATGTCTATGATCAGAAGACACCGAAGTGTATCACAGTAGTTGATATTATGTGCAGGGGCAAAAGCAGTGAGGATAAACTATAGTTTATAGCTCTGCTTTCCCTTTAAATTCACAACTCACTGCATTTACATGTAAACACACACAGGCGCGTTTATGTGTGCGTGTGTTTTTACATGTAAATACATAAGATTCTGATAGGAATGAGTTATCACCTACTTTATTATCAAGCTAAGACTGATATAACTCTCATATTGGTTGTTAAATATGATGTTAGTAGAGGGTAAAATTGTGTCTCCAGGTTTTCAGTCTTTTGTGCGATAGCTACACTAACAGTTTCTTGACCTTCTTGCTTTATACCTACAGGAGTGTTGTATCAGTCTTCTCAAGACAAGGGACTGAAAGGACGTACTTTTCAAAATGTCAAACTCTTCCTCTGAGTACGAGGATGATATCTTATTGGAGGGATATCAAGGTTGGGCACAATTTCCGCTTGTGTACCTGCCAGAACAATAAATTATTTAATCTATTCTGAAATAAAATGACCCCCCCAAAAAACACCTGAAGTGCACACGGAATGATAAATATTGAAGAACATCTGATGGATCACACCTAAAAGGGATGCGGCAAACAGGAATCTAACCTTCACAGCTCCTCTTTTCCTTACATAAGAGGAGAGTCTCCATCCAAACAGTATGGACGGAAGCAGCATTCACGCTGCCGCTCTGTAGGAGAATTATTTATCTTTTGCTCTATTCCTGGGAGGATGCTTTTGACAACATCTCATCTCACTGTCTGAGAACCACTGGCTTCCATTAGGGCCAGGAATTGCACTATGATGTCTTTGCGGGAGACTCAATACATTTAAAAGCCTTGAAAGAAGCAAAGCAATACTGAGGCAAAGAAAGAAAACATTTATTGTTCATGAATGTGGTGTCGCACGGGTCCTGTCAGAAAAGAGCAGGGAGGTGAGGTCTTGGTTTGAGGTCTCTGAAGTAATCCTGCCTCCCCTCTTCTCCAAGCACAGGAAACCGGACTTTGGAATTGTTCTTTTCAAGAGCAATCAGCACATTCGTGTAAAAGCGGTACATTGCAAAAGACAGTCTAACATTCCACATGACAGCTAGGTTTTACATTTGTGATGCCCACTGTAGTTTATATCCTTATAAAAATTTACAGAATAACATTTTTGTGTCTCAGTGCAAAAGATATATATTCCAAAAGAATTTCAGAAAAGCCGTGCCCTTGATAAATGTCCATCCACGCACCCCCCCCTTATCTGTGCCCCTACAGTAGAATAATTGGCCTGTTTACTGTACAAGACCACCAATAAATAACTAACAGAAGCAGTTTTACAGTCACTGTCAGGTAGCAGCAGTGTTTCAGCTTGACTTTAAATACATATTCACAAACAACAGTGTGTCACTGTACACCCACAATTCATCAGAACTTTAACTATAGATAATAATAATTACATTTGTGTTGATAGTAATTACCATGACAATAACAACAGAAAAAAAAAAGAAATACATTGTGTCACATCAGCATTAAATATTTACATTGCTTTTTCAAGTTCTGTGGCTTAGTTTCCCGTGTGTGAATTTCCCAAGTAAAAGAAGGCAATGAAGTGTCTCTAAGGTAAAAGGCTGAGAGTGGGGAATTTATCAGCTGGTGCAGATGCTGTTGATGGAAATGATTCCTGGGTCCACCAGGCCAAGCTCCTCGTGCTCATTCACGCACAGCTGATAGCCGCAGCCCCGCCTACGCTTCAGCGGGGTCACCTTGGCATCGGGCTTGGCTCGAGGTGGCAGCAGAAAGCCCACACTCCCTGCAATCAGCATGTGCCAGATGCTGTGTATGTAGAAGTAGTTCTCCTCTGTCTCCACAAAGGCGTAGAGCGCCACGGCAGATGTGGCAATCATGGTGCCCGGGAAGAGGAAGAAGACCCAGCGCTTCCAGGTGGGCGGGTAGCAACGCCGGCGCCGGATGGTGCGCACAGTCTGACAGGTCCACAGACACAAAAAAATGTTTTCAGTATCACTATTCACACCTTTTGACTTGTTTGTTTTTCAGAAAACTCACAAAATAACATTTTCAATGGGTATAGTTTAACACCCACTCGCAATTTTATATAGGAAATGACAGTTTCCAAAAGAAAATTCCAGGAAATAACAACACAATGCCTGAGATACATTTGCAGACCAAGAAAAGTACTTAATTTATTCCCATGCAACCAATATAACCCCATCAACAACCACTAAGAACCTGAAAAATCTATTTTTGAATCCATGTGTATCTAACCTCATCAACACAGACTGGAAACTGGAGCTATAACGTGCACTTCCCAGGGCTACGTATAAACAAATATTTGGACACATTTTCATGTGTGTTTCTTTTATGCTTTTGTAATTAGCAGTATGATGTGAATCAAAGGCAGCATGGTATCTTGCAGCAAACAGCGAAGAAAACCTGCCATATTTTACTTCCGCTCCTCGTGATGAGTGTTTTACAGTTTATTTTCCACATGAATTGATCTCTAAGGCCTTGTGTTTAATGGTCTTACTGTTTTAATTTAATGAACTTTTTTTTTAATGTAGAAACAGCATATTGAAGTGGGAGATCACACAGGGAGAGTCATTAAAGAACTGAGACCAGTGGGATTTCAGTGAGGGACTGGTAGACATCTCTATTTTATTACAGGTGAAGAGGGATGGTATTCTTCGTGAATCTCTGCGGGTTTTATTGTATCAAATTTTGTATTCATGCCTAGTGCTGCGGAAAAAGTCTATCATCTGGACCAGCTGATGGATAAGTGACTCGCCTGTCAATGCGTTATCTGTTTTTTTATGTTCATGTTTTCTTTGCTGGGGCTGCATATGAAATCCATTTCTGAGAATATGTGCTAATGCTTTTTGTAAGTATCCTATGATTGCCTCTAACAGTGCACAAAGAGAAATGAATGTAAATTCATTCAGTCTCTATTTTCATCGGTTCATAAACACTGATTGCTTGAATTATATTTATTTAATTTTTTTTGCTCAAAATGTTACTATTAAAAATTGATACAATCAAAGGGGAAATGTAAGCTGTTCATGAATGACAAAACTAATTACATGCACAAGATGGATCTGTGTGCATTTAACAATGAATAATGCAAAATGCATATAGCATAATAATTTCTGTGAAGCCAAGTGAAGAAAAACACGAGAAGTGTTTTTACTGTGTCAGTCCCTCTGGAACTGCATACTTTTGTGGGCAAGCCAAATAATTCCAGACCAGGATGGTGTTTTTATGTATGAGTCAGGGACCTCATTTAGTTTGGAGAATTAGGGATATTTGGCATTGACAGATTTGAACTCCCCCCCCTTCCTTTTACTGCTAATGATACCCCTGCACAGCAGCAGACGCTCTGTGCCCTCTGCTTGACTGATCTAATTCAGTTGTGTCTGAGAACATTCAGAATGCCAAGCTTTGCAGAAACATGACAAGCTGAAATGAAAGGGCTCTTGTAGAAAATGTGCGGTGCTCAGACTCGGAGTTGCAGCGCGGAGCAGAGAGTGTTGAAATGCAGACATACACTGTTGAACTGCTGATAAATTATTAAGTGTCAGGTAATCAAAGCAGAATCCCAGGTTTATCTTTAAAAACTGCAACATTAGCATGAGCTTCAACTGACTTTTTATGGAAAGGTTGCTGTGAGGAGTTTATTCCTGTGCAGTGTGTTGTTTCGTTTGCCAAGGGAAGATGAGAGATTATCTCTGTTTATACTTGTAGTCCGTAGATGCTATATATCACATAACATATGTCAACAAGCCATCTATAATAGAATTACAAATCAGCCAAAGGCTAAAAAAAATCCAGCCAAATATTGGAAGCCAGTGCATTATTTTAAAGCATTCAGAAAAAAGGGATTTTTGACTACAGTTTCCTACTTACTGTGCTTAAGCTGGAGGGTTTACATAGTGGAATTAAATAGTACTTCGTCTTCCACTATTTCTGTAGGATCCTCCGCAGTAAGATAACTCTCAGAGCTACAACTCCCACACTTTATTCAGCACAAAGCTTTCTCCAAGGAAACCACAAACCTTGTTTTCAAACTCATGTCAGAGGTTTGGTGTTAAAGGCTTTTTTTTTTTTTCCACGAGAACCTTGCCTGAAAGACTATTATTTTTTATCTTCTCAGTTCAGGGAGCACATTATGACTCGAAGAAGAGTCAGTGAAAGTACAAGCTGAGTTATAATGGAACTACAACCCATGACTAATACCCACAGGCTGCAAAACTTTTAAAGCCCCTTCAATACTAATGTAAAATAGCTTCATTGGTCAGAAAACCGCCAGTTTTTTAGCCATGCGCATGTTCCAGCCCTATGTTGGCTTACATGACAGATTTAATCCGTTTACACTCACTATCATAAAGGACAATAGAGGGACAGCGCAGACATATTTTATTTGCATGTCTGAACAAGCATGAATGTTAAACACAAATTATGTATTAAAATAATCACTTTATCCTCTGCAAAAAATGTCCCCGGTGAATATGTGCAGAAATACTTTTACACCTAAAGTATTTTACACCTGATTTATATTGTTTTGATTTAACAGAGGTTTTGTTTTCTAAGCACTGGTTCTGTTATACAAATAATGCAATAAATACGTCACTGCAAGAAAAAATTACCCACAGCAGTGTATAGATTTTTATAGGTTTGTACATAGATGTATGAAAATCTTTATAGTGACCACATTTTTTTTAAATATATTTTCTTACCTTGTATCATATCTCTCAACATTTTTGTCTGCAATCAATAAACTTGATCCTTTTTTTAAAAATGTAATTAAACAGATTATCAAATAAACTTTTTTTCCCCCTTTAGAGTGTTACTCTACAGTGCCTGTAAATAATGACCTAATTTTTCCCTTACCCATGCCACGGCCATGATGCCCAGAGCAAACAGGCTGGGTCCCAGCAGGTTCCACAGACCATGACGATCCAGCTGCAACGCCATGGACAGAGACATCGCCCCCAGCAGATACAGAACCTTGACAAAAAACACATGGATCAATAACCGCCCTCCATAAACACAGACGGCATCGTTTCAAACAAAAGGATGTTTGCGTGGTCAAGCAGCAGCACATCTCTACCTTTGGCGAGGTAAAGACTGCTGTTGGTTTGTCAAAACTGTAACCTTTTCCCCACTCATGTAAGAAAAACGGCTTTGCGTCAAATCTTTAAACCATCACGTGATTCATATGCGGACAATATCTTTGCCTTTTTCACCTGTTTTTTTTAGCTGACATCCTTTCATTTGGCTGTGAGAGTTATACTTTTCCTAACACACACAGTTCGGGCCATCAAGGAGGTCTTGTGGAGCACATAACTGTGCTGCTGCACAGAAATATGTGCCTTACTGAAAGAAGTGTTGTTGTGCTACAGACACACATTTGTTTTTGCTATCTTAAGATTTTTAATACTGACCTTATGCAAGAACAAATACTTCTATGGCTGAGAAATAGAGACAGAAAGTACTGAGAAAAAATACAAACTAATGGGAGCTATTTACTGCATTGTTAACTGCCAGAACAAGCTACCTTCGGCTCATAACATGCAAGTCTGTGCTCTAAAAGGTAAAAAGCCTCTCATTATGTAAATATACCACCAGTTTAATATATCTGTAGGGAAAATAACTGCAGAGTTCAGGTGAAATCAAAATGGCTATTTTAAAGTGCTTATAGGAAAATACACTAGACCTCTTTTGAAACAGATGAAAGCCCCAATAAAACAGTAAAAACAAAATGCTAACAATACAGCCACATGATATATAAAACCAGTTATTTTATTTTATTTCATTGCCAGGCTCACAACTGGACATAAAGCCACAGGATATAAAAGAGATAAAGTGAGAATGAAAAAAAATCAATAAGCTGTGCTACACATGCTTGGGGAGAACTTAAGCCCATCCAGAATGCCTTGGGTCTAGTAGGCAATGTGAGGAGAAATTGAGGATTTTTGAGCTGGTAAGAGATGACCTGTCTGTAGGAGAATCGAACTAATTGGCACACACCAAGGAGGAAAGCAGCAGCATGGTGCAGCCTGAGGACTCTGCAGAAACAGTCATCAGTCATGCTGCTCTGCTGGATCCTACAGTGGCACAGAAACATGCATGCATTGCATGCAGACATGAATGCATCATGACAAATGAGCCTGCAGGACCTCTAGAAAGAAGGTCTATTTTTATCCACCACTTATATTTTCATGCTTAATGACATATACAGTAAAGCAGATTTACTGTATATGCTACTGGTGCATGTCTAATGGGAGTGCCACAATGAGGTGTCTTATTCAGCTAAGCAAACAGCATGAGCATACACATTTATTCATGCTCTTTCAAACAGTGTGTCATGGAGAGCATCTAAGTATAAAGGTCAGCTTATCATCTTTCAAACAACCATTTTTTTATATCTTTATTAACATATGCTAACATATACTACCTTTGATCTTCTAAGATTCCTCAAGGCTATTACTGTATTTGTAAACTTCTGGCTGTACTGTTGAACTATCTACTTATTTGCTGGGCCCTTTCTTAAGCTATAGCATATCACAATGTCCCATTGGATTACAATGTTGCATGTTCATCCATTCTATAGCATATTTTGGAATTTACAAATTACACAAATACCATCAATTCTATTTCGTGTACTAAAATCATCGTTCTGTCGGGTCAAACACTGAAGTAGATAAAGAGTTTCTATGTGCAGCAGATATTTCAGGCACACCTACTTAGCTACTAGTAATTAAGATCATGTGGCAAATTTTTTTCTGATTGACTAAACAAACATGTTTCACGTCCTACCGTGCCAAAAGCAATTACTTTGCTGAAAACAGTGTTGTCAGAACTGTTCAATAAATGAGGGCCAAAATTACAAAGATGTGATAAAGTATAATTATCTTTTAAATTGAAATATATAATTTTGATCCAGAACTTTCACCAAGTTGAGACTTAAAAATCTCCCGGTGCTCATTCTTCATGTGAATTAGCGGAAAATGATGCACAGCCATACATTTTTGTGAGATGTTTAAGAGATTTGAAGGTCCAAAAGTCGCATGCTATATATACAGTCAGACACATAATATTCCATGCTCTTGGCTACTTTACCCTCTACTGCTAGTGTAACATGCAAACAAACAAACACATACACACTCACAGTGTCTCTTACAAGTACACAAATGCACAAAGTCCCACTTGCCAGTCCTGACATGTGCGATTTGATTAGTGACTGCGTACTGCAGCGCTAAGCAAAAATAAAAACTCTAGAGGACAGCAGATGTTCATGCACTCCCCACCCTCCTCCTACTCCACCCCCCACCGCCCCCTCCCCCCTCATTTATGGACATGGACACACATTTACACATACATACACTTTCCCTGAGACTGCTCCATCTTGGTATGCAGCCAGGGAGTGACCCATGGAGAAGGTGCACCTGTTAGTGTTTACCATTACCCACGCAATATGTCAGCAACCAGAGAATTTAGTGCCATGCAATGCTTTAACATATTGATCTTTTCATTTATAACTAAAAACTGAGGCCTCTCTTTATAACTCTACAGCTTTTCAGTTCTCTAATCTCTCTTTGTTCTGGGTTTTTCTCAGTTCAGATACTGCCAGCCTGCAAGGCAGTGCAAAAGCATTAGGATCTGAAGACCTCTGCGTCCAGATGTCTGAATCTACCCACATCTAACATTCCATTAAGTAGCAAATCAAACAGGTTGAGTTGTTCTCCTATATGGCTGCTTATCCATTTAGAGACATAAACTCCACATAAAAGGACATGACCTAAGCTGCACTTCATGTGTCCAGGCTGAAGTGCTGCTTATTACTTTGCAGCTAGAGTGGGGGGAAACTAACAAGCTTCAGCATAAAAAGCCATTTAAATCATGTTTATAAATATGCATTGTTAATGATGCCATGTGATATGTATTTTCTCAATTGATTTATGTTGAGATGTACCAAAAAGTGTTGATTTTACAATACTTGTGGCATATTTCCATTTCTATAAAGTAAAAAGTCTCTCTTACAGCAGGACTCCTCTATTTTTCTCGACTTGAATACAGCGGCATACACAATTTCCTACAAAAACACAATACAAGTTTATGGAAAGAAAATGGATGTTGAGTCTGAATATCAGGACAGAAAGGCCTCACATTAAACATACCTGTTTGATGATGGATTTTAGCCTGGCCATTGCAATGACAGTGACCCACACTGACATGAGCGAACCCAGGAAGTCACAAAACTGCAGAACATCATACTCCATGATGCAAAAGACCACAATGCCTGGCTGGTCACATGCATGGTAGAACTGTGAGAACAGAGGGAAAAGCAATGGTTACAAAAAAACACAGATGTGTCCAAACAATAGATAACATAGCAGCAAAAAAAGATATAGATTCCGTAAAAAGCAGGAGCTGAATGATAGGCTGAATAAAATAAGCAATACTCCAATACAGGTTATTGCTGGCTACTGACAAAGAAGCTATACAGACCGCACAGCGGCAAACACTATTTTTGTATGCAACTACACCAGCATATGTTTCCAGCTATATTTCTTGCAATTTATTTTTACAGCTTTCTTGAAAGAAGAAAAGAGAGGCCCAGCATGAATACACTGTCTAGAGAATGTCTGCTTTCTTCCTATCATCAACCATTCTGTGAGAATCCCTGTTTAAAAGAAAAGTAATAATGATTATATATGTTACTGTAGGTAGAGCGAAGACATGCATTCTTAAGGAGAACTGGAGTTTTTGTCATGTTATTAAGGAGCATTTATTTTGGTCAAATAATATAAACACTATACAATAGGGCACTTTTGTCCAAGGAGAAATGAAATCAGTCCTCTGAGACATGAAAAAGTGTGGTCTACTTTTAAATGTAATTTTTTTTAACACTTTACAACACATTACTCCGCTTCATTATGGAAGTGGCTGAAATGCAGCAGATTATTCAAAAATAATGATGCCATAAAGAGAATTGTTTCCAGTTCCAGCAGGATTTCAACCTCAGTTTTACCCAGAATTTAATTTAGACTGTGATTCTTGCAGTGGAAATGGTACAGGAGAATTTTTATTTTATACAATAAGGAAAGACATTTAATATTTGCAATGAGGAATAGAATACTGGTAAGTTTAAGCATTTGTGAATATGGTATAGATTAGAATGGATTACTCAAAAATAGGAGTATATCATCTGCATACAAGGAAATTCTTTGCAAAATGTGTTTCCTATCAAGTCAGCCCTGGCACAATCTGATTACTTTCAGAAAACATCTGCTTTTGTGATTCTTTTTTAATTGTGGTTTCAAAGTGCAATTCTTCTTTGATTTACCACTATGATTGTTTTCTTCATCCTTGCTTTTGTGGATTACTGCTACTAACTCTCTGTTATCATATTACCATGCTTATATCAGACAAAAATATATTTTAGGTCACCACTTTTATTGTTTGGTTGTCACTTACAGTAGAAAAGAACATGGTGAAGATGTAGACGGAAGCCTCCAGCAGGTAGTGGCTTCGGATGGCGATGGCCACGGGAGGAACAAACATCAGGTTACTGAGACAGAGGAGCAGGGTGGAGAGGAGCTGGAAACTGTAGGAGTAGGCTTCTGAGTTGTCTGTGCACCCCCAGCCATCCCAGCCTAAAACAAACACACATGCATAGTACTGTAAGCAAGAGAGTAAAGATCTAAGACAGCTTTTTTGTTGTCAGGCTTTACACATAGGAAAAAGCATAAATGGTTTCTGTCTTCCTTAAACTCCAAATAAACTCTAGGAAAAACTTTGGTTTTGGTTTATGAATGAGAAAAAAAACTGCTTGTTTCAAAGCCTTAGCCTTTGAATTTACTCTCTCTCTTAAAATGTATGAAACATTTATTTTCTCTTGACAAGAATAATGCCTTACCAGCCTTTTCCTATGAACAGACATTTCTCTGTAAAAATAATCAAAAACAGATATGTGTGAAGTTGTTTATCCAGCACAATAGAGCCTCCTGGTGTGAACTCACTTCTATTTTAAAACACCACCCGTTTTGGTACATTGGATCCTTATCAAGTGGTGGATTGAATAAGACAATGTGAATTAAATATTCGTGAGCACTGCTGAACAGAGGTTTTGCAGTCTGAGAATGGGCCAAGGGCAAGAGCTGAATGCAAAGTGTCTGCCAGGAAGCAGTCACACATATGAAGTATGACAATGAATTTAACTGAAGAGAAACCGGCTCTGATAACAGAAGATCAAAGGCAGGATTTTAAAAAGCCTCAGAGGGCATGCTTTGTTTAGTTTCATAAGCTCATCTTTTATTGAAAAGATGTTGGTAATTAAGACTATGTTTTATTGTCTTATCAAAACGGCTTATATTAGAAGATTTACATCAGGCTGCTGTATGAGTCACTGAAAAGTGGCACATGCAATTTAATTGCAGAATTGTCAGCTCAATTCTGGAAAATGACCTGTGTCATCCCACCTGGCTCTCTCTCATTTTCTTGTCACTTCAGATGATGTATTTTCCAACAAATTAGAAATTCTTTGCAGTAGTGATGACCCATTTTCTTAAAGAAAAAAAATCCATCTTATCTTTCATATACAAAAGAATCTTTTGACAGCTGAGAATCAAATGTAATTATACATTTGGGGTTGCACTTTCTGGCTGTTAATTAATTACTAATTAATAACTTATTCATATTTAAGGGTGTTGTTGAATACATAAAGTAATAATTATATTTCCTTCTATAAAAACAGCTTGCTCTGTTTAATTTATAACTGGATGACTTCAATATTGAAACAAAATCAAAAAAGATATTAGTAGACCACCTACTTTCAATTTAACTGACAACAAATGCTCCACAAATCCAAACAAATAAACAACGGATTTTAAAATGCTGTCTGTTTAAGCTTGAAAAATTAAGACAGTGTGATGCACTGCAATACATCTTTAAAGAAAACTGTTACCTGCTTTGCATTCACATGCAGCATAAAGGTAGTTGTTGGTGCGCAGAAGCTTGCACTGTCCATATGTCCCACAGTCATTGATGCACGGAGTCAGGTACGCACGCATATAAACCTCTGCAGTTGCATTAGTGCATGCCTCAAACCTGAGAAAGGCAAATAAATGTGCTTGTAGGCGATCGCTTGATTATTTATCATCTGGATAGCATCTTCAGTACTTTAATACAGTACTTTGGTTTATAGCCAAATGTGTCAGAACCATATACTACTCAGCTGTACATACTTTTAGCATTCCAGATTAACCTAGTAAATATTATACTTACTAAATATAAGTATGATAGCATTGTCACTGTGAGAACGTTATCAAGCTGACATATCACTCTAAGCGCTGTCAAAACTCTGCCTCTCAAAGCTGCTCAGGTGCCTGTAAGATTTTAGTTTAGTTTCCTTGCATCCTCCAGAAACCCTCATCATCCTCACCATCACCATCATTGGAGATCAAAAGGTTGTTTCAAGATTACTAGATGTCAGACAACTTTTTTCTATTCGGCCTTGACGATCTCCAACTTCATGATGCAATTACAAAACTAATTCTCTGTAAATTATGTCTATTCCACCAAGGGTTCTAGTTGAACCTTCATTAAGTATTTTGAGTAGGTAACTCAGCTGTCATTTCTCACAAAATTCTAACTCCACAGGTTCATATATACCCACAGTCTGACAGAGGTTATTGGTAGCTATAGCCAGAGCACAAATGTGTGTGGACCTATACATAATTTGCTCATCTTTAACACTATAGGGGAAAAAATGCTGGTTATTTATTTCTTTTTTATATAATCCAGCAATCACTTCCAGAGAATGAAACTTCAAGAGGCAACAAATGCATTTCTTTATATTTTCACAGCTGTTTGTGTCTCGATTTTGAAGCTGTATAAATCGGCTTAGCTTTTGAAGAGCACCTCTCATTCACCATCTAATGACACCTGATTGATTCAGTATATGTAAATGTGTGGGAATCTAGCAAGGAACACTGTGATCTTTGTCTGCATTTTCATACATCAGCTAAGCGCTCGTGTGAGGATGAGTCCATGTCCCACACCATCTGTTATTATCTGTTATTCAAATTCAATTGGAACTCCCAGTGGCACAGAGAAAATCTGCTTAATTTCTGTTCACATTTTTGTGCCCATAAAGGCTTCGCCAAAACAGCTCAATCTGCTGAATTGCTAATACTTAACAAACTCGTATAGGACATTACAACAGCAAAACTTAATGGAAGCATTCTCCCTAACTTTTCTCTCTGACATGATTCACATTGGCTTCAAACAACCCTCAGAGAAAAAGACTTATTGAATTAACAGGTTGAGTAAAACTCACGTAAACATGGAGAGAAAAACAGAAAAAGAGGAACACTGGTGGGCCCAAATTTTATTCATATATATATATGTATAAAAAAACATTTTTATCATAGGTACACTTCAACTGTGAGAGGCAGAATCAAAAAAAAAATCCAGAAAATCATATTGTATGACTTTAAAATAATTAATTTTAATTTTACTGCATGGAGTAAGTATTTGATCATCTACCAACCTGCAAGAATTCTGGCTCTCACAGACCTGTTAGTTTTTCTTTAAGAAGCCCTCCTATTCTGCACTAATTACCTGTATTAATGGCACCTGTTTGAACTCGTTACCTGTAAAAAAGACACCTGGTCCACACAGTCAATCAATCAATCACACTCCAACCTCTCTACCATGCCCAAGACCAAAGAGCTGTCTAAGGACACCAGGGACAAAATTGTAGACCTGCACAAGGCTGGGATGGGCTACAGAACAACAGGCAAGTAGCTTGGTGAGAATGCAACTGTTGGCGCAATTAGTAGAAAATGGAAGAAACACAAGATGACTGTCACTCTCCCTCAGTCTGGGGCTCCATGCAAAATCTCACCTCGTGGGGTCAGGATGATTGTGAGAAAGGTCAGGAATCAGCCCAGAACTACATGAGGGGACCTGGTCAATGACCTGAAGAGAGCTGGGACCACAGTCTCAAAGATGACCATTAGTAACACACTATGTCGTCATGGATTAAAATCCTGCAGGACACGCAAGGTCCCCCTGCTCACACCAGCAAATGTCAGGCCCGTTTGTGTCATGGTCCTGGGCCTGGCCCATGTTTTCTGTTTTGTTTCCTTGTCTGGTTCTGGATTGTTCTGCGTGTTCCTGGTCCTGTCCCTTCCTGTTTTATTTTGATAGTCCTGTGTTCCCCATGTCTCGTATCTGACTTTGCTTCCCCCTGTTGTTTTCCTGATTTGCTTCACCTGTGTTCCCCAGCTGTTTTCTCTTGCCCCGACTGCCCTCATGTCTCTTTAAGCCCCTCAGTTTGCTTCCGTTCCTTTGTCGTGTAATTCTCGTGGTTATCCCCATTATAGGTCACTCTAGTTTAAATCCCTCCTCGCTGTGGTCCCTGTCTCTTCCCTCGTCTTCCTGGTTTCCTGGTCTCCTCTCAACCCGTGCATTTTTCCAGGGGGGAGTTGATATATTTATTTCTCCCTTCAGTTTAATAAACCCTGTGTTCCCGGAGTTCTGTTTTTAGTGTCCTGCCTCCTTCCTCCACCGCACCGCGCTGCCTCCGACATCAACCAGTCCGAGCCCAGCCCGTGACCATCTCGGGATGCAGGGGAGGCTGGGGAGAAGGTCATGTGGCTGCAGCGACCAAAAGAGAGCTTTTTGGTATCAACTCCACTCGTCGTGTTAGAGGAAGAAGAAGGATAAGTACAACCCCAAGAACACCATCCCAACCATGAAGCATGGGGTGGAAACATCATACTTTGGGGATGCATTTCTGCAAAGGGAACAGGATGACTGCACCGTATCGAAGGGAGGATAGATGGGTGTTGCAAGATTTTGGCCAACAACCTATGTCCCTCAGTAAGAGCACTGAAGATGGTCATGGCTGGGTCTTCCAGCATGACCATGACCCGAAACACACAGCCAGGCCAACTAAGGAGTGGCTCCATAAGAAGTTCCTGGAGTGGTCTAGCCAGTCTCCAGACCTGAACCCAATAGAAAATGTTTGGAGGGAGCTGAAACTCAGCGTTGCCCAGCGACAGCCCCGAAACCTGAAAGATCTGGAGAATAACTGTATAGATGAGTGGGCCAAACTCTCTGCTGCAAAGTGTGCAAACTTGGTCAAGAACTACAGGAAACATCTGACCTCTGTAATTGCAAACAAAGGTTTCTGTACCAAATATTAAATTCTGTTTTTCTATTGTATCAAATACTTGTTTCATGCAATAAAATGCAAATTAATTATTTAATAAATTTTTTTTTTTAGAGTCTGTCTCACATTTGAAGTGTACCTACGATAAAAATTACAGACCACTCCATTCTTTGTAGGTGGGAAAACTTGGAAATGGCATTATCCATATTTTCACTTGTATGTATATACACATACATACATATATATATATATATATATATATATATATATATATATATATATATATATATATATATATATATATATATATATATATATATATATATATATATATATATATATACATACAAGTGAAAATATGGATAATCCGATTTCCAAGCCTAAATCTAATCCTCCTCCATGTCATATGCTCGGTGTGTACCATACACACATTTATGAAGCCAATGCCAAATCAGTATGCTGGGTGACAGATGGGAGAGGATGTGGTTCAATGAGGGAGGCTGTGCTATTCAAACAGAAAGCATGGTGTCTTCATTATATAAATGAATTATTTATTTTGGTAAACAAACTAGAGATTGTGTTATACTGATGAATTCATAAGATATATTGAATGTCCCATTCTGCAATTGTCTTTCTGTAATTGACAGCAAGTACTGTCTCATAGAGGTTGCTGTGGGGCATTGGGACCAGGCCATAGAACTGATTATGAGACTGTCAAAAATTTATGAGCAACAGTTGTTCAGCTGATTTCACTAAATTTCTGCCTGTAAATGATGTTTTTAAGACTCTCTTTGTTAAGCACTCAAGAGAATACAGTTCACACAATTGTTTCCATTTTAAGGGCATAGTTTGAATTTTTGCTTGTTTGCTTCTTTGACAAGAATTGTGTTGTCAGAAGGATTCTTAATTTAGATCCTGTTGTTCTAGTCTTTTTTTGCGAAGTTGAACTTTCAAACTTTTGACAGCAGCTTCATATTTATTGTACAGCAATAAAAGAAGTATCATGATTCAACACACCAAATCTAGGAATCATACTTTCTCTTTAAAGACATAAAAACACACAGTTTAATTGATAAATAATTAAGACAAGATTAGATATACCTATTTATTCCGAAGTTGGGAAATTGCTTTGTTACAGCAATTAAGACAACAGATACAGCACAACAAACACTTAACAAATAAGCAGAATGTTATGTAGCTCAATAAAATAAAATACATTGTAACCAACAAATGTCTTAATAATGTAAAAAAGTTAAGTGAAGTTTTCTGTCTTACCCGTGTTCGGTGGCACATAGAGAGCGCAGACTGAGGTACCAGGTGCCTGTTTGTGGGTAGGGAATCCTCAGTTTGGTGATATTAGTAGAAGTGTTCACAGAGAGGAAAAACCCGGCCACTGATTCTTAAGAACAAGAGAACACAATAAAACAAAGTTAGAGCCGCGAAACAGATCGTAGCAATAAACCTGCTTAAATTCAGAGACACACGCTAATTTTTTTAGCTAAATTTGACATACCTGATTCACATTTCAGAGATGAGTTTTCATGTAAGAAAAGCGGCATCCCGTGGTTGAGGCAACCAAACACCGTGAGATTAGTTCCTTTCAGCGTGGACTACAGGAAAACACACAAGCAAACGTCACTCATCCGTCCAACCATTAACCATCTGCTGCCATCACTCTGGTGAGCCAACACTGTTCGTGATTACCTTTAGGTCTATTTTCTGCACAGCCATGAGATAGTAAACTTTAAAACTAACAAATCAAGTAAAGTGCTCTCTCTCTCTGTCTGCTCGAGGCACCTAAATGAAGATGTTGGCAGTTTATCGCCTTGAAGCATCAATTATACATTAACATACTCATGCATTAAAAGAAATCCAGGAGAATTATTCAAGCGTTGGGAACTGCATATGCTTATACAAATTGGCTCATTCTGCAGAGAGGTGACGGGAGGCCACAACTGTCCAAACTGGTCTATTGGTAAACAATAAATAGGAGCAGCAAACTGGATATGTCTATAATGTGCCAGTGTTCGCTCAAGCACCAAATTTGCCACTCTATAAGTTTAAAAATTTCTCCCCATTATTCACCTTGTCTGTCTTTTTTTCCCTTTTTTTTAATGAAGAGTGGGTGCGGCGGTGTGCTTAAGTCAGTATGCTCAAACTCAGAAGACCTGTCTCAGACAAAAACTTTATAGACCGAGATTCACCACATTACATGCATTTGTGGGGATAACTTTAGGCAATTATTTCTTAAATAAATAAGATTTCTATCACCCCCTTAGCACAAAATGGGCATAATGTATATACAAGGAGTTGGCAAAGTTGTTGATTAATGCAATGACTAACAAACACTTTGCCAGGTGCTGAGATTTCAGGCTTCCTAAACTCACCATCTGGCCTGTATTCTCTTGGTAGGAAGACTAAATCACACCCAATGGTATATTGAGGCAGTCCCACTCCTTCCCCCTCCTTCATCCTGGCTCTCCTCTACAGTTTGAGGATAAAGGATTAAGCAACAAACACCAAAGGGGCTCACCAGACACAAACACTGGGAGAGCAAAGTAGACGAGAGCTCCCCAAAGCCAGATGCTATGATTCTAATTGGCAGGTCAAAGAGCTACAGATGTTTTCAACCACTGTAGCTACATGGTCCAGAAATAAAAGTTCACAGAGGACCTATCGCGACACATTCCAGCGACACTGATTTCCTTACTTTTCTCTTCTTCTACCCCAGAAAGCTCCACAAAGCTCAGTGGAATTTAGCACCTATTTTTGACTGAGCTAAACAAACAGAACAAAAAGAACGTGTGTGTGTGTGTGTGTCTGTGTGTCAGAAATCTCATTGTTTGATCTTAAGTGCTAATGATGCAAAAGAAAGCACAAAAACATACTTAGGTTTGTAGACATTTGTTTTTCTATAAAGATGAAGGAAAAACAAAAAATAAAAGTCCTGGCATTGTCAGGGGTGCATGTTAAGTGAGAGATGTTTTTAAACATGTTTCTCCATGAAATTAATATGATCTGCATATCTTGGAAAAGCTTCCATTTCAGTTCAGATGAAATCTGGAAATTACAGCAGCCTTGCTGTGTGAATAAAAAGAGACATACTAGAATTAAATTCTTAGCTTCTTGAACTGCTGTGATTATAGTCTTGATCCTTTCTGGAAGTTAACTCTTTCCTGTTAAAAAATGAGCAACTGTTGATGCAGCAATTCTGCAGTCTTGAAGGGCTTTAAACTGACAGAATCATGAGGCTCTGCACTGTCACACAAAATATACTTTGTCGAGGTTTAGTGAGGATTCAACTGTATGCTGTCGCATAGGAAATAACAAATCCCAATATGGTGTCCTCGACCCAACCCAGCCTGTAAATTCAGGATGCTACTGGGATTGTTACGGGGTTAAAGTGTGTTATTTAGCTTATATGAACTATCAAGGTGTCGTTCGGGTGCATTGACCTGCTACACCTTACAGAGGCAGCCCATGTAACCAAAATAATATGACAGATTGTGTGTGTGTGTGTGTGTGTGTGTGTTAATGCAAGTTAATAAATTAAACAATATATAATACAAGTGCTACCAATGTGGTTGGGGCAAGAAAGCTGAAAAATGCAATAACAACAAAAAATCAATAAAGTGTGTATTGCTTGTTTTCATTTTTAAGAATCTGTTTCCATCTTTAAAGTCAAAAACATATAAGAATCTCTCAGAATGGGTGTATTTGTTTAAAAAGAAAATGCACTATTCCACCAGTAATGAATCCCATTGATTCATTTCATTATTTGCCCATAAACATCCTGGTTCCCCAGGAAACACATGCAATTAAGGAAGTGAGATTATCTCAAGATACAGATGATTATGTGATCTGTTTGATCAGTCTCAAATCGATCATCTGAACCATCCGTGCACTGAAAACCACAATATTCCCCAGTTTCTTAGAGATTTTGCTGATAACCTTTGAGGCGCATTCTGCCTCCCGAGTCTGTCTCCTATAATTTCCCTTCAACATGCATGCTGACTCTCTCAGCACCCTGCATCATTTCTGTCCACATACCAGCATTTTTAAAAGGATTTCAATCACTTCTTAAAATAACTTCAGTTGTCAGGGCATTACTTGATGTGCTGTAAATAATATTCAATTCTTGTTCTGCTTTAAGGACAACTTCATGTCTGGAAACCTAATGTTAATTCTGTGTCTGGTTTTTATTTACTGCCTTTACTTGTAAAGCACTTTGTAATATGACTGTGAGCATTGCTATATTAACCATGTTTAATATTGGGATTTATATGCCCCTTCCATCATGCAGATGTTCGTTATGATTGGTGAATGTGAGCGGCAGAGCCATAATTCAATCAGGGGTGATATCTACCAGCAAAGTAAGGCTCAAGGTTAAAGACTGAAGAAAACTATTGTGGAAAATCTTTAAAAGCATCACTCCGACACAGCAGATACATCTCAACTCTGATTGCAAAAATGGAGCAAAAAAAAAGAAAATAGTTTGATGAATGCCATTTTATCCGTGCTGTGTACCGACATGTTTTTGCTACGCCGAGTTCCCATAGAAGTTATGCTGATGACAAGTGCCAGCCAGTACACGGTGCCAACTGATGCAAGAACATGGACAAGCTGCCATATGTGGTATATACTGCCTCCATAGACTAGTGCCCACATTAATTAAAACAAACTCTGTGATGGTTTTCATTTTGATCTATAATATATCAGCTATCGTGTGTTCTGACTCAGACTGGGCATTGTGATTCAAGCACAATGCCCGAGCCTCTTGAACATATGAATGCTGCTTAGCAAAAACACAATTTATTTATTTACAAAAAAAGATACATATATAGATTAGTCTACAATTAAGACATGAATAACATAAGATTTTCTGTATTTCATTCATTAGATATTTATGAAGAAAGATTTTGGTACTGTTTTATTTTTTAAAATAAATATTTATTTTAGCATTCATTTCCACACCTCTCCTGTGTGATAATGACAGATGGTGTTACACAGCTCTGCCATAAACTCACTTGGTTTTACTGGCCAAGTACAAATGTAAAAATAAATGACTGTGGATATGCTGGATGTGGAAATAAACTTACAAATAGATGAAAATAAATGAACACAAGAAAATAATTACAAGAAATTTAAAAAAAAAGAAACATGTTTATTTTTTGCCCTTGGTTGTTTAGTTAGTATTACTTGGTATATTATGTGTGCATTATTATTTTTCATGGATCGTGCTTATTTATTTAATAATCTACTCCCCAAGACATTTTAAGCTGCCAAAACAGTTTATTACTGTGAAAAAAAAGTACTAGCACATAAGTGTTAGCCAAGGCATTCATGAATATGCACTCATTACACTGCTTCTAACTTCTTTTCTGCATAAGTCCTACCAAAGGTAAACTTAAACTGATCAACTGCCAGGTGAGGCATCAGTGGGAATAAAAGCCATATGCATTCCTTTCACACTTTTGCTCAGAGAGTGATGCAAGGCAGACAAGCAGGTCCAGCTATTGTCTCCTAAAGCCCTGCAAATCTGCCACAGAGTCCCCCACAGGCAGCAGCTGACTGGATTCTGCGCCTGTGACAAGCAAATGACAGATCATCGCCGAGGGGGGTTAAATCTGTCCATAGAATAATATAGCATGACAGTCTCTCTGAAGAATACATCTAACAGCTCATACAACTATCACACCAACCTGGTTTCATCACAGTATACTGCCTCTGTGACATCTGCAGTGTGTACCCAGCTAAAATCAACCAACAGTACATACTTAGGAGGATACTGGGGTGTTGAATAGATGGTGGAAGAGTGAAATGGTTGATGGACTGGTTTTTATATAGAGCTTTTCTACTCTACTAGGGCACTCAACACACTTTAAGGGGTCAGGGAAAACACTTTGCTACTGCAAATATAGCAGAGATAAATACAAAGAGAGATTCTACTGACTGGGCGGTGAGATAAAGCACATATACAGTAAACAGGTTAAAAAGGAGTAGACCACAGAGAAAGTCATGGGGCTGCAGCTTAAACCCAGCATAATATTTCTGGGAGGTGATGTTGTCACATCAATCCCGAAGTCCATCAGTAAACTGTTAAATTAATTACCGTCAATTATCCTCATTTCCTTTCAATTTTTTGCTTTCTTACCAGGGGTTAAATGAGAAGATCGATTATTAATTTCATCTGTTTGTGTTATGTGGAGAAGATGGATGCGTTTAGCCTAGCTTATTATGAAGCTGCTGTATCATGAAGCTGTGAGAAACAGTGTGCATCTCAATTTCAAACCTGTCAGGACAGTTTGTAGAGGAAGAACTACAACTCGGGTTTACTTTCATTAAAGATGAATCTGACATTAATTTCTTTATTAATTGACTTGTCATCTTGTCTATTCAATCTAGAGCTTAGACTGTTTTTTTACGTGTGTCTGTTAATTTTAGTGTTGCCGCATGGGCTCTTTTTTTTTTTTTTTTTGAAGTCTGGCATTTCCTCCTATCTTTCATGTTAAATCACTGGTATTGTAGGCTACAAATTTCATTCACCAGTATCTTCACTTTATCTTTAAATGTGGGGCGATAAACCACATATTCTAACCAATATTTCTCAAACTGTCAGGATGTTCCTTGGAAGTAAACAATCAAAGATATCTGTTACTGTTTTGTGCTTCATCTTGTTGCTGTTTCAACACTGGCTGGCTTTCTCTCTATTAGAAGTGAAATGTTTAAAAGTCCATCTGCCAGCCTGTAGCTCTCCAGTTTCTGGCTCCCTGTAGACCTCCAGAGCCAATGCAGGTGCATTCCTAATGCCATTACTATCTGAAGGACAGATCAACACAGACATATTAAATCCTGCTTGGCTGATTTTTGCACTGTGTTTGCTCTCAATTAGAGACATATGTCACAAGCCCAAACACTGGCGCCTGTTTCATTGTGAACTTTTCCGGCTCCCACAGCAAAGTCTATGACCATACGTGCATCCATATTTAGCAGGCGAGCTCAGCCAGGCACTTTGTGAGCCCAGTTATTCACCCTTGCTAGCTGGAGAATTTTCTCCTCTGTAACTGTTGCTAATTTGCTTTTCTGATAACAATCTGATCCCCGCACAGGATACAGCGAGTGAAAGGGTGAGAGAGGCGCCAGAGCCCTGTCAAACATTTTGGGTCAAATTCTGTCCTTGGACCGAGATAATAATGCTGATTTGATGACCTAACAATGCCTCTAAATTTTACAAATACAGCAAAAATACTAAAGAAACAAATCGATCTCTGAACATATGAGCTGTGCTATAAAAACATGCAGCAATCAAATCCTCCGAAAAACTCACCATGTTGAGTTTGAGCTCCATGTTCAGGACTCCTCCACTGTCTAAAACAGGCATTAGGTTGATGGCAAACACAGCAGCCCTGTCCGGTGGAATTGATATATTTGGACCAAAGAAGACGTAGAAGTGCACAGAGAAGGTGTCTAGCTCGTTGCGCAGGGTAGGGCGGATTGGCCAGCACTTGTTAGTGTCTGCAGTCGGTGCGAGGTAAATGATGCTGTCTTCTGAGGTGTGCAGGTGACTGGTGTTCTGGGACAGGCTTGGCAGGGCTGCCATCAGCAGCGTATCAGACAGGGAGAAACCCATCGCTGTTCCAAAAGACTGAGGCATGTTCATCGAGGAGCTGAGCTGTGCTTGGTCTTTCGACGAACTGGGCTTGGAGCAATCTGTTCAAAAAAGAAGGATCAAAATCTCAAAGGAAATCAATAAAACTTGAGTTGAGTTGAACACTCTGGTGAATTCTCATCGGCTTATTGCAAAAGGTTTTAGAGATGCACCTTGCATAACTGTTTGTTATTTAATTTGAACTTTTATGCACTGTGAGCAACTGAGTGTCTACAAATGTTTTAGATCTGTGTTTACTGGCAGTGTTTATCGTTTACTATTGATTCTGAATACTATTTATTCTCTCTCTGCTCTCCTCTGACCCCAGCTGATCACCAAGGCGGCCGCCCACCCTGAGTCTAACTCTGCTAAAGAGGCGTTTTTCCTCACAGAAAGCACTTCATGGGAAATTTATGGGTTTTCTCTAAGGTCTTGACATTACTATGTAAAGCACCCTGAGTAACTCATGTTGTTATTCGGAACTATATTAATGAAACTGAACTGAATTTAATTATTCCCTTCAGCTGGCCTCCAGAATGCATACAGCAAGGTTCAGTGCTGTGTGCTGCTTATAACTAAACAAAGACCAACACATAGAAAATCAATGCAAAATGGTCATTGACAGCGACTGGCAAAGTATCATCCAATACCATCAGTCCCCAAGCGGAAAGGATTTCAAAGGCTTTTTTAGCTCAGCCTCGTTTGCATATTATTGTCTCGAAAGGTTTTGAAGTATTTTGATGTCTGTACAGGCAGCTGGAGAACTCCTAAAAACACCAGATACTGCAAATAACATCAGTGTAAAATCTGTAAAGCCACATATACAGAATAAAACAAGCCAGAGACATTTTAAGAATAAAGACATAGCACTCAAAGAATCCTGAAAAAAATCTATACAAGATTTTTTTTTTGTACCAGCAAAAAGGACTCCCGCCAACCAAAAATTAAGTCAGAAGAGTCTACCTTTTGTTTTTCTTGGCTTTCTGTATCTAAGCTGTACATTCGCATTGTATTTGCTCAGTGCTCTGATGGATTAAGTTTTGAAATGAAGCTGTAAGGGTGTAAAACTTTGCATATCGGAACATAGACACATATCCTGGGGGGGGGACAAGGGTTTTAAAACTCCTGCTAAAATTAAAGCCATAGCTCTCCTCCCATTGATTTAGATGGCCAATAGATCTAGCCCAACAATAACTGTGATGCAAAAATGGCTCCTGAGCGGCAAGACTATATGTATAAGTACAATAAGTACTGTACTCTATTTGTGTGGGTGGGTTGGGTTTTTTTTTTTTTTGCTTTCATACAGAGCACCACACATGAACCCTGTTCAGCTGTCTGTTGAGGGTAGAAAAGCTGCAGTGATGAAATGCTTTATAAACAGCAATAATAAATAATAAAGCGCAACCTAGTTTTACCACACTGTGTATTGCTAGAAACTGTGACACCTGTAAATTGGACTGAATTCATATATAAGGGCACATAGTTCTAAGACGGCTCATAACAGCAATAACAAATAACTGAAAGAAAGGTGAGGACTCCAGATGGTCTTCTCCCTCAACCTGAGCTGTTCTCCAATTTAAATCCACAAAAGGTCAAATAAGATCTGCCTGGCAGACAGGAGGAGAGACAGAGTGTGAATAATTAGTGTCTGTGTTGCCATGGTAACAAAGTGCACAGTACAGTGCGGAGGAGAGGGGGAGATCGCTATATGGGAGCGGACGTCCCACAGATTTGTGAGCTCTCCCCATGGAGGGAGCATAAAGAATTTCTCGGCTCTCCACGACCCCAAAAACAGCACGTAGCACTTAAGTATGGTATCGTTCGCCTCTTAGCAATCCTGCATGAATCACCTCAGTTTGGGTTCCGGTCTTTTCTTGAAGAAGCTTTCTTGATGATCTGACTGTGTCTGGCATCCTTTATCCCATCAAACACAAACTGTCAGATGCACGACTATCTTGGACGCTCTTTGAAAAACATTTGCCGATTTTTGCTTAGATATGAGTAGAACACCTAAGATTCAGTCTTTTATGAGCGCCTGAAAGCCATAAGCCCTCATACTTTGGCCACATACTTTTCAATACTTGATATGACATGCTGCAGAGATCCACTTTGAGCTTTTGTTTGGTCTAATTTATGAGTTATACCACCCCAGCTTTGGCTTTTAAAGCAGCGGGGAGGAAAATAAAGAAAATTGCGGGAAGCAAACAGCTCACGGATTGCAGTGATAAATGCTACCACAGTTTATCTGCAGATAATGAGAAAAAAGAGAGATCCAACACATAAACCTCCAGTAAAGCAGTAAAATCAGTTTAATTAGCAAAACTGTTAAATAGTTTCAATCAAGAGCTGGTTTGAAGCTCAGGTTATTAAAAAAAACCCTGGTGTGAATATGCCATGTCAATAAAATATTAAGGGTAATTTAAACCAGTGCACAAAGATGTCTTCAATTTAAAATAATGAAAAAAATATCCAAGAATCATAGGATTTTTTTTTTCTGCGCAACTGTCCACTGAAAATTTAAACAGAATTTTTTTTTTTTAATGTGGTTACTTTTTTAAAATCCTTATCTGTAAATATGTGATCTGTCTCAGGTTGGTCTTATCGAGCAAGGCTAAGCAGATGACAAAGGGTATATTGTTTTTTTTTTATATCAGTATCTGAGTTTTTAGTTTAATACAATAAAATGATTTTTGTTATTATTGCATCTGCAGTGCAAATTTTTTCCTTTGCAATTGCTCTTCCAGCACTTGTTCAATTACACACAATAGATGAGCCAGGTTATTCAATATAAAACTAATACTTGTGTGGAATATTGTGCTTCCATGATTTTAAAATCCAGATAAAAGATAAAGCCTAATAAAAAAAAACTCTTAAAAAGAAGAAATAGCACATATTTTATGGTAAAATGGTAAAAATGTCATAAGATATAAAATGTTTTCTTAACCTGACCTACTCTTTGGGCTTGCTTTAGACTTATAGCCAGTTTTTCTTAATTTTGACTCTGTACAGACCATAATGCACTTCCAATAAACCAGTCGAGATATGGTTTAAAGTTTAGGATCTAGCTAAAGAGGGTATTAAAAAAAGATTATATTAACTCATTAGGAGTTACAGTTATTCTGCACACATGCCTAGAATTTGGAAAAATTAACACAATGACACATATAGACTTTCTTTTTTTCTTTTTTAATTAGATACAAATAATTTTCAGTCAATGAAAGTCTGGAGCCAGGGAGACACTACACTACGCCTGTGCACGTTTCTTCAAGGTGGACCTAAAAAAAAAGTGTAACAGGAACGACTACTCATGCATGGTGTCTGCAGCTGTCTGTGTCTGCATTGGCAACCACGTACCATCCCCACCTTAAGATGCTTTGTCAGACGTGCGATTGTAGGTTTCTCTGCCTTTTTTTAAAAAATTGTTTTCTTTCGTTTAAATCATGTTCAGCTGGGCTGAAATCAGTAAGATGATTCGGCCATTTAAGAACATTCAATTTCTTTGCCTTTAGAAGCTCTTGGGTTACTTTGCTGTGTGTTCTGGGTCAGTATCCATCTGTGGATCGCTGTTCAGCTTTGCAGCATGTTACTGAATCTCAGACCCCACCACGCACCCCAAAAAATAAAAATAAGAATAAACACACCATATCTCTATACACGAATTAGTCCGACTGCTACTCATCATCAAAATACAGCACTGACCCAGTTCTATTGGCAGCCATACATGCCTATGCCATCAAACTGCCTCTACCATATTTGACAGATGATGTGGTGTGCTTTGATCATAAGCTCTCCCTTTCCTTCTCCATAGTCTTCTCTTGCCATCACTCTGCTGGTAGTTTGATCTCTATAAAGAACATTGGTCCAGAACTGGACAGGCTTTTTCTAGAAAAGTCTGATGTAGCTTTTTTTTTTATTCGTGAGCATTACCATATTGCAGTTATGTTGCGGATTGCGTCGACATGTCTTAGGATCACATATTGGGAACTCCAAAATATAATAATTCATTTATGGTTAATGCAATGCTACTATTAAACCCCTTGAATTAAGGGTAAAAGTCTACAGCTCAGTCAAACCTCAGTTGACTTTATGACTTTTTACTTCCACGACTGAAGCTTATTTAAATGAATTGTACTATTCTGACACTAGTTTTTAATGTGTTTATAGTCTGTTTAACTGATATAAATGAGGAACACAAATTGCTGCAGACAACTGAAATTCAGAACTAGCCAGAAATAAAATTTGCACAAAAAATAAAATAAAATAAAATAAAATAAAGAGGCAAAAACAACTCACTCACCTGTGACCTGCACCCCGATGCGGAAGTAGACATCAGAGTTACTTAGATATCTCTCCACCAGGATATAATACCATTGCTCCCAGGCAGGTACAAGGGTGACTAATTCACAAGGGTTCCACTCCCTGCAGTCGAGGGCACTTGAGTTATGCACAGGCGGTGCCCGTGCTCTTATCTTCAGCACCACGGGACAACTGTCGCTACTCTTGTTCTTGGTGCTGCAGTTTACCAGCTGAACCTTCACCTTTGATATATAATTGGGAATGAACACTCTGCACAGGCACACACAAACACGTGTTTTAGAAATTACACCATACAGCAAAATGTAGACCTCTACTGAGTTATAAAAAGGTCATGCTCATCAATGTTTAGTAGACAGAAACATGTTTTTAAGCAAGTAAACAAGCCGGTTCCCTTTGCACTTATGTAATGTCAGCTTCATTTGAAATAATTATCTTTTAATGTGGCTGTCATGTATCAAAAATGCATCTGCTCTGCAAAGGCTGCTATGTTACATCTGCATATTTACTAAACTTAACTAAATAAAACTAAAATTAAGGCTTCAACAAAAATATAATGTGTATAGTCCTTTCACATTATTTATGCAGCACTAATAATAGCGCCTCGCTTTCCTTTAGGCATCATAGAAAAGACCACAAAAAAATGAAGATTAACCTTGGAAACAAAATCATATTACTCCACTCAAAAGATTCAAAGCAGGGGAAGTTGATAAAGGTGTGCAAACTCTAATCACACACAGGAATTCTATCTTTCAAAATGAGAATGCAAGATACTGTTAAAGCGAGGACTCCAGAAAAATCATAACTTAAAAGGCAGATGAAGGATTACGCTGGGGAAGTGTTAGGCTGTGAAAAGTAAAATGCTATTTTCTTCTGGTGTGTTTTCTCAAAGCCAAGCCACTGTCAAGCTTTTTATTTTTGGAAGCCCACATAGGAGACTTACTTATAAAGTGCAGATCTATTATGTACTGGGATCATTTGGTCAATGAAGTATCCAGGATAAAGTACTGAAATCCCAATCAGCCTCTGAACAATGAGCTGAGGCTGGAACAGATACTGGCATTCCTCAGACAGGCCCTGCGAAGATAAAGCAGCAGTTGTTCAGATTGTATTTTTGTGGTTAACTCACCAATTTTTTTAAAAGCTGGTAAAGAGGAGATTAGATATCATTCAGACCGACTGAAAATTCCTAATGGACTGTGTGCATTAAGCCTGTCAGCCTCCTGGATTAATATCATTCAGTCCTCCCCCTCCCTACCACACAGCGTAACATGCACCCACTATTTCGCTTGTGTTGTTCTGAACCATTAATGCTTGATGTGCATTACTTTGTGAGATGAGCCGAGTAGACAGACTGATTTAGAGCTAGGAGACCGTGCATTGTTTCGACACATGATCTGCTGTAAAATTTGTTTGTAAAATGAAGAAAAGCCTTTTGCACCTGATTCAACAGGACAGGTGTGAATGCCAAATTAGGCCCTTCATTCCTGTCAACTGATCGCTGACCCCTCCCGCTCTCGAGCCACAATTACTGTGGCATGTCATTAGTCTGGAAGCTGCTGGGGTGACCCTTTGATTTATTACAGCCTGTCGCTTGGACATCCACATGCGTCTTGTGCTTGAATAAAGGCTCAAACAATATGGGCTTTTGAGAGCAAATGCTTTTACACTGTGAGCGCAAACGGTTTTGATGTTCAATAGCTTTACATTTGACCTTCTTCATACCAAAAGCAATGCGGGCATTCATTTATTTTCCGCAGAATTTCAGTCTTGGCAAGATGTTAAAGCCTCTAAAACTCCATTAGAGCCATAAAGCACTAAAACTCCCAAATGAAATCCTGCCAAAATGCATTATTTTAGCTCCTTCGGTCAAAATTGCCCGACGAGACTGTGCATTTTTAGGGTTCGCTCTGGAATATACAGTATGTTAAAGTTTATCAGGTGTACCTGGACAATCCAATGCAATCAGTCACAAGAGTGCTGCAAAAACAAAACATTTTAGAGCTCACGTTCGGCTCTATTCAGTTGTATCCTATTGTATTTGAGTCAGCAGTTAGTGTCGTTATATTGTTGCTGTGCTGAATTGACAGCAGACATTACCTGCAACACATTCTCATCCCAAGGTGTCAAATACAACAGCTTGCCACTGGCATCACAATGGTAAGCACAAAACTGCCCCCTCCGTTGGAGGAGGTGTAGCAGTGGCCTACAGGTTTATCAGCCAGGAGGCCGGGGGCTCGTACCTCATTAGAGAACTTCAGAGCTTTGTTTTAACCTCCTGATTTGTCTTCTTTTTACTCGCTTTTTTTCCTTTCATTTGCACCCACTCCTTCATTAGGTGCAGGCACCAAAACTACCTGTTTAAATTTAGGAAAAGGTTTTGCAAACGCTCCCTTTCGCAACATTAGCCCTGCACTTTGAAAAATAATGCTTAAGGGTGTGCGGTGCACGCTACAATGACATATAATGAGGGTTTCACAGAATTCCAATCTTGCTGTGCAAAGAGTAGCATATTCTGTTTGCAATCAGGGATGTTTCAGCAAACGCATTTATTCTCTGTGCCTCTGTTTTCAGTTGCTAAATCCTTACTTGCTGTTAAGATAGGCATTAAACTGAACTTGTTATAAATGCTGGGCACATCCTCCGTTTCTGCTTGCATTGCTTCCAATTGTGTTTGCTTTCTGAAATCAAAGTGTCTTGGTTGCTGGGAAAATGCTTCAGAAAGCAAAATTTAAAAAGGGTTGTTATTTCCATCTATACAGTGTGTCATTGGAAGCTGGTCACATTTAAGCCACGGAGGCTTATATCTCCGAAGCCCCCAAAACAAACCAATTCCTCTGTATATGTGATTCTGCTGGCAAGCTCTGATTATATTTTTGATTGTTGTGTATCTCAGGTGCACTTTTTCCAGTCAGTGGCAACCACAAAGCACAAGTGAACACCATGCCAGTGACACATAAATTCCCTGAAATGGAAATCAGCAGGTGTTTATGCAACCAAATAGGAGAACATGATGAGATGAAGAAAAACTCTCTGACACTGTTCAGCCTCTTTAGGCTGCGCAGCACGTACAGGAATACTAATCCCAGGGATCACTTACATCACTTTAATTTATTTAATTTATTTTTTTCTGTCACAAAGGCGAGTAAAGCAACCATGAAAAAATGATTTAGATATCATTAAAGTTATGTTGCATAACAGTCTGACACAAATAAGCTTACATTTTACCAGTCATAACTGGTGAATGATGTATAACACGAAAGGGATTGAGCCTTTTCATTTACTGCTCTAAACAACTGATGCTGGGTGCAGAGGGGGGTTTCTATTTTTCGCAGCATGGATGTAACGCTGGCAGTATTGGTCCAGTGGCTTCAGCAAAGCTGTAGGAATGTTGTTGTTTGTTTGTGATAAATGTTCAGGCTCACCTTGACTGAGATCTTGCCTTCATCCTTGGGTAAATGTGCCGCCAGGAACCAGTCTCCAGGGAGAGGGCTGGTCACGTTGAATGCTCCTGTTGTACGGTTTGGAAGAGTCCAGGTCAGAGTCACAGCAAAGGACCCTGGGATGACCGTGTCCCGAGGGAAGCGGGTGTACAGGGGGTTGATTACTGGAGGAGCCCCAGACCTGAAGTACCTATTAATCACAAAGCAAAACAATTCAGCCTCCTTAGGCCCAATATTGTCATAAACAACAGGATTTTCTACTAAATATGGAAGTCATCTATAGGAACAGCTAACAGCACGAGCACAGCTGGGATCATCTATACAAATATGAATGACACCAACAAGTTCTCATTTTCAAATATATTATATTTAAACACCAGGCAAAATTATTTCAAATGGAGAGTTACAAATGTATAAAAGTAGAAAAGAATGAGGATATGTACTTTACTTAGTGCATATCCATCTTTGAACTTGGCCTCTCTTTTGATCTCAGCTATACACCTGTAAAGCATTGACTTTATCTTGCACATCTGCAGCACCTCCACACTGACAATATAACAGGCATCCAGACAGACCGGCGTATAAACACCTGTCAAAGCACTCAAATGGCCTTTGTTCTAGTTCCTGCTAAGGCAAGTGTCTCCAAGGCCACATTTTGGCATGACAAACACACACACACGCACAGTCACGACTGGTACCGCTTCAGATGCAGAACATTAATAACTAGCTCTTCATATCTGAATGGATCACGTGGGCCTGTTACACCAGAGAGTCAACCAGTATGTCAAAAGTATACAAGCAATTTAAAAAGCTTAATGCAGCTAATTGTTTAAAGCTCCTCCTTTTGTGAAGGCCTTAAATCTTTTCTTTCCTAAATTTATTTAAAATGCTTATAATCATCTGCAGTATCCCCTATAAAAGAAGGACACTTCAGTAAAAGAACAACAGCAGAACAGTGTTAGGCTAAAGCTGGCGTCTTACACTGTCACGTTGCGGTTCGGGCAGCTGTCTCCAAACGTGCCCCCTTGCTCCTTGAAGGTGATGAGATTCCATACGGCCATCATGGTGTCGTCAGGCACATTGAAGTGGAACAGTTCCACACTGGCGAAGGAGTTGAAAGCACTCAGTTTACGAGGCGTGCGGGTGAAGTATTCCGTCACAAAAAGGCAATCTGCGGGGAAAAGAACCAGAGAAATGTGTCCCAAAAATATTTGTGACGGTGGATAGCCTTTAAGGAATGCACAAGATGTGGTCAAATGGAAAAAAAAAATTCTTATCAACAAAGTGCTCTACTGTGTCACTCCTAAATGTTACTTTCAATATACCGATGTGAGCAGTTATTTGTGCTTACTCTTTGCCATGTTATTATATAAGTTTAGAATATGATGATATGATGGGATGGAAGTTTCAGGAAGATAAAAAATTTGACCTAATAATAGTATTATATGAAAAGTCAGGCGATCAAAGTGATGTAGTGTCCAATGCAGGGCACTATATCACAGCGTGGAAAACAGCTTTACTGCCACTATTACTTTGAAGTAACAACGTCCTATGAATCTTGATGCAAAGTTGTAATGAAAAGCTAGACAAGACAGGCGGGTGCTTTGTTTTATGCTGAAGTGCAGTGATTGGTTTAAGGAAGAGAAACTTTGACTCAACTGACTGAACATCCCATATGCTTTGACTTATGTGGTGTATCTGGGAAACTTGGCATGCATGCGATCAAACAAATAGATCATAAGATTTTGATATTTAAAAAAAAAGAATAAAAACAGCCAAGAGTAATAACATCCAACCAATAGTGCAGTGGGTGGGACATACTACAGAGGGACTACAGACTACAATAGTTTCATAATCTATTAAATGGATTTTATACTGTAGTATGACCATTACACTGGAAATGACCCTGATCTTCCTGGATTTCACAGGATAAGTGAACGCAGTGACCAGCTGGTATTAATAGATAAAAATGAAATAATCATGGAACACTTTAAAATTCATTGTATGAAGACCATCACTACAGCCCACGCAGTAACGGTCACCATATCTTAATCTGAAATAAAGACTGCTGGCTTACTTGTGGTTCCATACTAACACTTTCCTCTTTGATAATGCTTATAGTTAGTTAGTATAGTTAGGGCTGGATAAGGTGACCCTGAACCCTCCCTTAGTTATGCTGCTATAGACCTAGGCTGCTGGGGGATTCCTATGATGCGCTGTTTCTTTTCATTCACCTCTTTTCACTGTTTATAGCCCACTTCACGTTCAATCATTAGTTATTAATCTCTGGCTCTCTTCCACAGTGTGTCTTTTGTCCTGTCTCTCTCTGCCCTCAGACCCAACTGGTTGTGGCAGATGACTGCCCCTCCCTGAACTTGGTTCTGCTAGAGGTTTCTTCCTCTTAAAAGGGAGTTTTTCCTTCCCACTGTTGCCAAGTGCTTGCTCACAGGGGGTTGTTTTGACTGTTGGGTTTTCTCTGTAATTATTGTAGGGTCTTTACCTTACAATGTAAAGTGCCTTGAGGTGACTGTTGTGATTTGGTGCTATATAAATAAAATTAGAATTGAATTGAATTGAATTGAATTGAATTGAATTGAATTGAATTGAACCTGGAACAGTCAACTCACTGACAAACCAAGACTGCCATCCCTAGCATTGAATCATTATTAAAGCTCTTATTTACAAAGAATAAATATTTAATTATGAACATTTCCTGATTTGCCAGCTGTGAACAGAAGACAGTTATAAGCTGACTCTCTGTGATGACAAGTTTCTCCTTAGACCAAGCAAATTATTTGCTGGACAGCTAGATCATCTAAATATGTGATCACAGACTTTTAACTCCTTTTAAAGAAGCTGAGGGCTGTATTCAAGCTCACTCACGTCCTGCATAATGTCAAATCCTTGGATTACATCCACTAAAGCCTCTTCATATAAAAGCAGCAGACGAGCAGCAGGTGTAATCTGCCACATTACGTACATGAGCTGGGCTGGCATCAAGTACAGCCAGCGGGTGGGCAAAATCTGGGGGAAATTGTGTGTAAGTCAGTTAATTGCTACAATAGAACATAAAGCACTTTTTAGGTGGGGCGTTATCATAAATATAAACACAAGTAGGTAGAAAAGAAGGCAGGAGATTATTATGGGAATAATGCGGTGGCACTTTGATGTTTCACTGGAGGAAAACGCTTTCACTTGTGGCACATTTGCTTTCTGCATGTCAGCCATTAAAATTGCAATACCTGTGGTGACATTATTCATTGTTTGGGTTTTCTTTTTGTCTCACCTACAATTTGTACACAAATATAAAAATTTCACACCACTGTTTTCAGGATACAGTGAAAAGCCTGGACCTCTAAAATGATTTAAAAAAGAAGAAGAAGAAGAAGAAGCGTGGCCCTCTACACTGAAACAACAACGAGGTGCAGCTGCATAAAGAAATAGGTTTTCTTGAATGTGCAGCACTTTTTAATGTTTGCATAAAAGGAGAAAAATAGCTATTTTCTGTTCTTTCTCCCTCCATGCCATTGCCACTTCACAAAGCACTCACCTATGGGGCAACCTTGAATACCAAAGCTGCACTAAAGAAGCAGAAACTGAGAAGAATGAAGCGCCTTGCCATCAAGAGTAAAAACCTAATCCCATGCAAAGCTCCCAGCCTTTATTTGAGCCTCATTCCAGCCTTTCTCTGGACTGTTATCTCTGCTATATGTGAACCTTCTTTACATTAAGGTTCTTCTTTGCCCTTTCATTAACAGCCTGTGACTGGGGTCACAAACTGAAGTGCTATAACTCAAAAGGGTGAGTTTGGCATTAACACTGCTGGAGTCTGCAATAAGCCTACTACATACACTGCTTGCCTGATTAGAAAGAAACAGACATGACTTCTTTCCAGCTACAGATCACAGCTAAGACCACAAAAAGTGCAGTGTACAGCTGATCGGTCAGAAAGAGGTTTGAAAGGAAGAAGCCGCTAATTTTGCACATGTGAAAGCAGGACTGTTGGTGAATGGTGATCATGCTATTCAGAAGAAATCTTTAAATCAGAAAGAACATTCTCCAGGTGTCATAATCTTGGGTACATGAAAGCCACCATTTATTCTCAAAAATAAACCTTCATGCAATCTCTAGATCACTGCCTGGTGGCCAGGACTGTCAAAGCAGGTCAAGAGATAGTAGTGAGAACTTGAAGAGGGGTTTATAGGCAAATATTATTTGGTATAAAAGGACAGAAAAGACAGAGAGGAGAAAAAGAGATGAAAACCTGACAGCCAACGGACATGAGCAGAGCTTTTAATTATAGGCTCATATTTAAGTGTTGACAGTGTGTGCTACATTGTTTTTGTGTTTGGAGCAGCTGTGCAATAATACTTTCCTTTTACACGTTTATTGCATCAGTGGCAAAACAGGGTGTGTTTCTTTGGCAACCCACACAACCTTGTGTTTACATTTTACGGCTGTGATTCCTAATACTCTCTAACATGCGAGGTACACAGAGGTGGTTACCGTCACACTTAATCGACAAGACAGGCTACACGTCAAACACGTCGAGATTTCGAGATCTGAGGTTGTTGTGACAAATTAAATACAGGAAATTAGAATAACGAACTGACATATCTATTTTCAAGCTCCTCGTGAGAAGCTCCAGGCTCCGTGACACTCCAGCAGCCGCACACAGAGACTTCACTTAACGTGAAGGTGTAAACATGCCAAAATATCTAAATATGCTTGTTTGTTTGCCAGCCAAATAAAGACGTTTCATTTGAAGATAAAGGCAGCAGAGTGCTTACAGGCTTTCTTACAGTGCGGTTCTGGATTCAGTAATCTCTTCAATGAGCACCTCCCTACCACTGTTTTACTCTGTCAGAGGCTTAATATAGACATAATCCTGCTTTTTGTCATCTCAACATGGGATTTATCCATTAATACTTAGCTGGGCTGTCTTTAAACTTTATTTTTTTGGAATAGCAAAAAGTAATTGCTGCTTCTGGAAATTCCTCATCCTCTAGCAGATTTAAAAATCCCTAAAAAAAATAAATAAAAAATAAAACAGCTACTAAAGATCAACCATCTGAAACAAGAGCCATTAAATGACACAGAATTTCATACTGGCAAGCAATAAAGTCAAATTTCTGAGTCAACATTATTCTCTCCTTCAACCTGCTCACATCCACCTACAGAAACGAGCGCCTCGAAGATAACACAGAGTCATAAAGATCCTTGGACCCTCCACTTCCACAACGACAGACGCAGACACCTGAGATTAAACATTAACAATTCATAGAAACCCAAACATGCAGAATCTGCCTCTCATTCAAGTGGATAAAGTGAACGAACATCAATTATTTTATGGAGAAAGGGCACCATTCCTCTGAACAAGCCCTAATTCTCTCTTGTGTCTGTGTTAGACGGAGATACATCCAGGAAAGCAGGGGATGAAGGGTCAAGTGGGTAAACTGAGCTTTCTGTCTAAAGCCAGGTCAAATGCGTTACCAGGGCTGATGAAGCAAAACAGCAACAAGTCAGACAGACCTGTATGGTCCTTAGTGGCCACAGCCAGTACAGTCGGTGCTGTGGCTATGGATTCATTGTTATCACACAGTGAGATTTTTGTTGCACTCCTCAGTCTTGAGGCAGCGAAAAAATCTTGGTGGATTGACATTTTAAAAAAAAGAAGAAAAATAAATCAAGGAGGACACTATTAAGGAAGTCTATAGCGAGAAATGGCAGCTTGTTGTACTTTTCTCATATTTTATAACCTGAAAATAACTTGATTTTTAAAGCTCAACTTCAAAATTGCCCCATTATCCAGATAAATCAATTTAATGTCAATCGCGTATCAAAGTAGGTTAAATTTAAAACATGAAACAAGGTTTGACTTAACCTTTCCCTTTATCCGATTACTATGGCCATATTTTGTAGTCAGCAATGCCACAACTTGCCTCTGCCTTCACATTGAAACAAAACAAGAACAAACAAATGTAATAACATTCAAAGGTAACAACAGTGAACACGTCCAGACTGATCTGTTTTCTTGTGGCCACATTAAGCCCTCCGTATCGTAGCCCACAACCTACAGGAGCTTCACTCAGTGCATTGTGTGCCATAATTAGCAGCAACCTTCCCCATGCGTCACGTAACTGAAGCCAGTCAGTGTGTATGAAAACCGTTTTGTCAGTGGCCGAGACTGAAAGCAGCAGATGCGGATGTTTAGGAGACTGAATTCAAGCCAGAAACAGGACGCGATGCTGCCGCTGCTGCTGCCGCCGCCGCTGCTGGGAGGATTTCAGCACCCCGACAAAAGGAACAGCTCTCCGCGAATCAAAGCAACACTCACTGAATGGAAACTCACCTCCAACAGCCCAGAGATAGGTGTAAACAAGCAAGAGGAGCCTCGGAGGGCTACATCCTGAGCCCAGACGCTCCAGTTGCCACATCGTTAAAAGCAGAATATTTAGTGAGGGGCTCCAGCCCGGGTGCAGTTCTCAGACGCTGTGCTGGTCTACATTTTTTCATATATTTGCCAACGACCAGCTGTTTGTGCATGACGTCATCCAGACGACGACGGGACAGCGCCTCCTCTTTGGCTTTGATTTGACAACCTCAATATGTCGACTTATTTCATTGGACCTCCGGCCCTGTCAGTCCGGCGATATTGCAGACGTAGATTGCGCCACAAGGTTTCACACTTCGGTGTCCGGGCCAACGCACAGAGGGACGAGCGAGGTGTGAGGCTGCAGCTGCCCCTCGAGGCTGCAGCCTCTTCTGCCAGGACCCAGAAAGTTGTTACTTTGGAGGAATAGAGAAGTTCTCCTTATCTGATCATGTGCAACGCTCAAAACTTAATAAATACGATCTATTAATACATTGAAAGCAACTGATGCCAGTGTGCAGAAACTCCATAAATCTGCGTGAGTAACTTAAAAAAAATAAAATAAGGGGGGGGGGTAACACGCTCCACGATATCACATGAACATCAGCTCAAATTGAAAGGAATTTTTTTTTTAATTTACAAGGAGTGATTTTAATTATTCATAGCGGGGTCAGTGGGACCTCAAATATCGAGGAAGTGTAATCACAATTAACAAAACACAAGTGGACAACAAGCGTATTTCCACTGAACTGAAAAATGCTCATTACAATTATTCAGTGAAAACAAATTAAAGCAAATGAATACACAAAATACGTTACTCGAGAAGTATCATTTTAAGCATCAAATGACCACCGGGTGATGCCTTTTTCAGACAATAATCATGCTACCACCGGGATATGAGCATTAAGACTGACTCAGATTTGACTTGAGTCATAACTTGTCCCCGCAGATTTGTCCTTGAATGAATGAGCTACTGATTCAGGTTGAGTATAATTTATCTGCCATCAATGAAACATTAAACTGAATTGTTAGAGCTGAACTAAAAAAAAAAAAAAATGTCTTGGATGGTCAGAATGTGAAGAGGTGGAAATTTATGTTAAAAAAAAAATGTTACTGACATGCCTTCCGAAATGTAACTTTACTTATCTAACTCTTAACTCAAGAAGTCTTCAATAAATCCAGCGCTCCGGGTGGGTGCTTTGATTGAGTGAAATGATTCACAATTCAGCCTCCTTAGAGTTTCATTAAGGCAGCAAACTACAGATCACGTAATAGTTTGTTATGACCAAACCTAATTGAGAACAAAACAAAGCTTTGCATGTTTTACATCAGGTAGATGGCATAGTTTGACATTTTATTGAGCTAAAACAGAGAAATCCACTTTCCTCTCATCTTTGTCCATATGAAGGTCAGAGGTTTGAGTATGTTAGAGAACGAGGTGGGCGGCTATCGGCTGAAAAACAAAAGAACTCAACTCTGGGATTTGGCGTTATGGTGGTTGTGGAGGAGTGCAGAGTTACATATTCCATCACACAAGTGGAGGCTAACTACACGGCAACAAAAATAGTTGAAGCTCTATGGGGCAGCTGTTGCATTCAAACTGCAAGCTAAGTAAAAACTGAGCGAATTAAGAGCAAGATGCATTGTGTAAACCTGGTTTCTTATCATTCCTTTCACATGGAGATGGAACATGATTCAGTGTTTGTTGCAGACATAGCCTTCCTCAAAGTTCGAAAGATTGCCAGACTCCCTAGATACCACGACCCACGCATGGCAACCCACTGTGTAGGGCTGGCCTCTACATTAGGTACAACAATATTCTACTAAGGCACTGTTCAGTGTCACTGTCTCTAACTGAATCTCTTAAAGCAGGCCTTTTCCTCTTCACAATTCAGTCAGTGCGTGTTGTTTGTCAATGCGCTCTACACATAGACTCAATTTTATGTCTATCGAGCACAGGCACAGACAAGATGCACAGCACTCACACAAAAGGGACACAGGAAAATATCTGCTTATGGTAATCAGTGCTACCAGTGGCCAGGCTTTGACCGCTGGAAAAAATCTGTCTGGCAGTTTGTCCAGACTGCATCCTGTTCCAGTGTATCCTAGGAGAAGCTCAGGTCCTCAAAGAGAAAGGTCAATAAGAAAGGTCACATAGGCTGTAACAGCTTCTTTTATCAGTATGCGACATAAGTACAAATCACTTAATAATTTCACATCAAATGAGTCAAATCTGAATTATCTTACAGTAGTTACATCACAGACCTCACAGCAGGAACAACACAGTAAGATCCAACAAGTCGCTACACCTTTCATTACCGAGATTCAAAGCTCTTATTTTTTTTTCCAGCTCTTTCTTTATTTTTATGACACTCTCAACCGTCTCCAACGTGAAATAAGTATTCTACAAATGTCTGGAGAGACATAGTTCAAGTAGCTCTTATTCTACCTTTGGCTTTAAAATACTAAGCCAGGCAACATACTTGACCGTGTGGTAGTTATATTTTTAGAACACTTGTGTGAAACTCTTTTGTATTTTAAATTGTTTTCATGTTAGATCATTCCTCTTCTGCCAGGCTTCTGGTGACAAGAAATTATCTTGTCCCCAAGCATTCATGATGCAGTCTACAAACGTCATATCTCCAACACCTTTTGCACTTACCTGTAACATCACACTGTGCGTCACTGTCAGGACTATGCATTCACTGTCATAGTCCCAGGCCTAACATGCTGGAACCACTCTGAAACAAAGTTCTCTTGGTCTCATTTGACTAAAGAATTCGATGCCAATATTCAAGCTACTCTTTATGTTCTTTAGCAGAGTTTAATCTCGCAGTTGTGTGTCCTTTGTACTAAGCTGCCACAGAAACACAGATTCCCGTTGATAACCCCGGTGCCAAGGCTGAATCACTTGCCTATCTGTGCTTCAGTGGAAGATCGTAAGTGGTGCACTATCTGTGAAATCATTTTCGGATGATGGCTCTGATTAGTTATTATGTCTCACTCTTATCCTCCTGATTACTGTTGCAACTGTGTTTCAAATGATTTTCAGTCGGTCACTGAATCAAATTTTCAGGCCCTCGGGTGGTTCTTTCCACGAGAAGCGAAGATGGAGACATGCAGACGGACGCAAGCGCATAGGTCTGAAAGTGAAAACACTTTCTCATTAATGTAGTTAGATGAACTGGGAATCACAGGTGTGCTCACCTTTCTTTCACTCATCACAGTTTGTTTTGTTTTTTTAACTTGTGTGTCAGTGATTGCAGGTTTATTCACTTTTGTTGCATTGAATTTCTACTTTCGGGAAGGTACTTTCAGTTTAGTTCTTCTCCAGTGTACGTTTTTGATTGTTTTAATCCTTCCCTTTGAGTTGTTCGAATCTGTGCTTCCGATGGATTAGTGCTTTGTTGTCCTGTAGACTCATCTGCTGGCATCCTGTTATTTAACTATTCTTGGTCTGCTCCCATCTTATTTACTGACCTACATCAGTCAGAAACGCGTAGGAAGTTACTGTCTTCCTTCCCAAGACTCTTTTTTTTTTTTTATCCGTCCCCAAAGCCTTTACTGAATTTGAGGGGGAAAAAAAAGTCTGCAAATATGCTGCTCCATCTGCTTGGAATCTGCTGCAAAACCAACTAAACCTTAGAAAACTGGTCTCACAAAATATTACTAATTTTAAATGATTTGAAGGCTGTCACATCTGCCTAACTGTAATTGCCAGCTTGACCTAGAGTGAATCTGTTTTAGGCATGTCTATTTTCAGTATTTTGAATTCTGATATTTCAAACTTACTTCCACCGCTGCCCACCTTGTGGAGGACACTCTTCTAAATCTCAAGCGCCCGTCTCCTGGTTAAATTAAAATAAATAAATAAATTTGACATTTAAGTGATATTTTGCTCACTGCTGTACGGTGTATGTTAAAACATTCTCAGGATAAGACTTTTCTGAATTATTACGACTCCTTTACTTCAGTAAAAACTTTGAAGAGAGGTCCATTGTGCTTGGTAAGTCCTCCCACAGTGACATTTGGTGGAACATGAAGGAACCAGCAAACCAGTTTTAAAGAGTGTGCACGTGGGTGGCACACACATACATAAGCACACATCTTCCACACATATCATGGCCAGAGTATTTTTGCTCTCCCCAGAGTGAGGCACTCACAGCCTCAGCATAGCAGGCACAGTCATACACAGAGGAGCATGAACGGCTTCCAGTTAAGCACTTTAACCACCTGGTTTCATGCAAACATTCAAATCCACTGCTGCACTAAATCCCCGGCCTCAGAAAATCCAGTGGAGGAAAAGCTCTAACTTGTTGCGAGGGGGAATTCAGATAGTCTATAGCAGTATGTGAACATACCGAATGTGTGCAACATGTTCAGTAAAAGAGATAAATTGACAAAATGAAAAAATGGGAGGGAGGGAAAGAGGGGCTGGCCAGCTGGTAAAGCGAAGCGCTCTCGCTCTGTGGCTCAGCTTCGGCACACGGCACACTGTCTGCAGCACGAGATTTAAGATCACATTCGATTTGTGGCCACTTTAACACAACAGTAGCACAATTTTTACAGCACATTTTGAGAGCAGACGTCACAGAGAGCTTTACAATAAAAGGGTAAACAAACAAAAGGCTCAGAAAGCCAGACTGGAATAAAGCCTCCAGTCTCTAAATAAGAAATAATTACACTAAACTTGGAAATTTTCACATTTTTTTCCTCCCCTTCTATACGGAGGGCTTTTTCATGCGTGCTTCTGCCCTTCCTCTACACTGTACCAACTCAGATATTTATAGCTAAACAGTGCCCCCTTATGAAGACTTTCTTTCTGGCCACTATCAGGTGATCCTGAATAAAAAGGCAGCAACTTTTAAGTTTTTTTTTTACATTTTTTTAATTGTTTGCATTTACAGAACTTGATCCACCAAATGAAACAGCTTTAAGAGAACCTCTGAATTTAAACTTAAACGAAAGCAGTTAAGGCACAACTTAGTTCCATCATCCAGTCACATCCCCAGGTACCCAAGGTTGAGTGATCCTGTGAGATGTTTTTTTTTTTAACTTAATCTGGTCAACTACCACGAATACTGTACATACGGTAAATCTGCAGTAAGTCTTATTCCTATATCTGTACAAACTAAATGAGCTTTACATCCGGAAAACTCCGAAACGTGTCTTCGTTGTTGGTGCATTGAGTGCTGCACTGAGGCTCAGACCCAAAACCATACGCGTTTCAGCAGGATCAATAATCCCGTCATCCCACAGCCTGTAAAAATAATAAAGTGCTCCACATTATTAGATAGCACATTACTCCTCACTCATGCAATACTTCTCGTGGTGCTTGTGCAGGACTATAATCAATTACTTTAATAGAGTGTCAAGGGTTTGTCTTCCTCTCTTTGGATAACCCCTTCCCTTATATTCTAGGTTCAAAGATTTGCATTTTTTTTCCCTCTTTCTACAAGGTATCAGAGCCTGACCTATTTCTCATCATCATCTAAGAGCAAGAAATATGGCCTTTGTTAATATAACATAGTATATTATTTCTGCCCTGTTTTCCCTCAGACGGATGATTATAACAAAGTAAATGAGAAACTAAAGCCAGCAAATGTTTGTCATAAATAAATGGCGATAAATCAATTATCAAAATACTTATTGCTTTGGAGACAACTCATTTTTGTAGTTACAGAAAGCAATGTTGACATAAGTGGTTTCAAGCATTAGTGACATGCATAAATGTGACAAGTGCTTTCAAGGTAGCTTATGATGAATTAGTGTCTAATGGGGCCTTGATTAGCCCCTGGTCCTTCTCTTTTCTTTATATTTTATACAATTAAGAGGGAAAAATAAGCTGCGATATGCTCTTAAATGCCTGTTTAAGCTCCATTACTATATTGGTTTTTAATGTCAGTGAAGCAGTTTCCAGTTACATATATTCAGTATAATATCTGTCTCCTTTTGCAACACACAGACATAATCAGCACGCTTACACACAAACACACACGCACCATAAAAACAACTCGGGGACTAAATGAAAAGCAAAAATGGCTCTTATTAGTTAAACAACAGGACACCTGATTCAAAAGAAAAAACATCACAGCTTCACTTGTCCTGCATGAATAGTCTTGTGGTTTCTCAGACACGTGTGAGATTACTGAAAGGATTTAAAAGGTAAATTAGAGACACATGCTGGTGGCCTGCTGATAGTCAAACAACATTTTATCTTAGCAACAGCAGTTAAACCAATTCCTGACATTCAAACACTCCACACAGACTCAGTTGCATATAGTCCTTCATTTTTATTACACACACGCCTAAAACACAAGATGTGAGAGGAGCAAATCTCACCTAGCACTGGAGTAGTACGGACTGCCTTCCTCCTCAAACCGCCGCACGATCGGCTCCTTCATGGCAGCCTCTTGTTCTGCTGTGAACTGTGAATATACAGTGAAAATAGAATTAGGTGGCAAGAACCTGAGCCAAAGGCCTTTTAAAGGTTGCCCGAATCATCGAAGGCGTAGTGAAATGTGAAGCCGAAAGCACACAAGCATTTCATTTGCCATGAAGGTCAATTTCCTCAGCTTGAAAACACTAAGCCAATCTTTGTGAACATAATAAAAACAGATCAAACACTGGAGAAATAACGCAAAGCTAATCTTCACTGATATAAATGGGCTGAAAGGTTTTTGTATTGGACTGCTTCAGTTTTAACCAGGCAGTCCTTAACCCTATCGCTGTTTTCACACATAAATTAACCGCCCCAAGTTATCCTTTCCCACACAGAATTGGAGATGGGATGCTTCATCTCGGTTCTCTCTACTGGAAATACTCCATTTGAGGGGTACTTGGGTGGAGCCTGCAGGAGGCAGGACACATGACACCAGCTTGCTGGGAATCCACTGAACCATTACCCACTCTACACTCGCATGGACGCAATTAGACATCACAATTACACTAGGAAGATGCCAAAGAAAAGACCATTCTATGCTTGATATCTGAGTTCTCACATAGAGTTCAGCTTAATGGCAAAGTAAAATCACATGTTGGTGGAAGCAATGAGTGGTGAAAGACAACTCATCTGATACTCTCCTCGTGCTGTTTGCTCTGACTGCCCATCCGATACACTGTTTAATATCTGGAGTTGAGAGCGTAGCTACTTCTTATTAAATACATGAGCAAAAAGCTCTCAACTGTTCAACCTATGTTCCATTGTAAAGACAAGTAGCACACAAAACAGAAAAAAATAAGAACATTTGATACCTGTTCAAAAATTGACCCATAATTAAGTTTTTACAACCTTTTCGAGTTGAAACATTTTAAACAGCAGGAAAACGGCCGTCAGCAGGGCACCGATGTGAGGTGTCATTCTGAAGCTATTAATGCACTGTTAATAGACCCATAATAGCATACCTGACACAGTTTAATGACAGCTATTTGATGGCTACACTATTCAGGATAAGTCATCACAGTCACACTTAACACTGAAATAATTTCACCGTGCCATGTCAAACCATTATTGAAAGAAAAGTGTCTTTCATAATGTTTATGCTTTTGGCAGGAAATCCACTGAAGCCAATTCAAGCCTTTCCAGCGAAGCTCGGGTTTTATTCTGCCATGTCAAGCGATTAACATGAATCATTACCTCCTTTCCTTCACGTGCCCTCTGATCCTTAGTAATGGTAGCCAAGACAGTGGCAGCCTGCTCACCACCCATTACAGAGATTCGGGAATTTGGCCACATGTAGAGGAAACGTGGGCTGTGAGACAAGAAGCGGTGTCAAATTTTAGTAGGTTTCAAGAGACAGAATAGTCACTGAGATCGCAACCAATAAGGCAACAAAAGAAAAAGAAACAGCCGCAACATTAATGTGGGGAAAGTACTGCTTTAATATTTCATAGAAAGTCTAAGGCAGGGTGAGTATCAGGACAAATTTTTCCAAAATGCTACACCATTTAGGATAGTTATTACTGTTCAAATAACCTGACAGGAATTCAACGTGAGTGTGCACACAATGATATTATTATTCCACTAACTGCATATATGCTTAAAGTTATTTGACTGGTAATTTTAATACCGTTAAAGCTCTTTTTTTTTTTTTAGATCCATAGGGAGCTGTTCACAATGTGATAAACTTCCTCAAGTGATCTCAAGATATCCATCTACCTGTCTATGTATACAAACCCATAGGAGAGCACAGCGCTCAGCGGTGGAGTGCTCTTCACTGAGGACACTACACATCAATAATTCAGCATCTTATCACTCCAATCATAACAAGTGAACGATATCCAAGAAAAAAAAGAAAAAAAGAAGCATCCCAGAGTAATAAATGTCACACAATTTTGATTAAAATGGATTTTTGTATTATAAAATATGTTTTCGGCTTTGAAAAGATTCCATTCAGAAAGTCTCTCCTACTGTTACAAAAGGTCACTTCCACCTACATGGAAAGAGTCCAAGGGTATCTGATGCTTTTTAGTCCACAAAATAAAAAAACAAAACAACTGCAGAACATTTTGTACAGTTAAATCCCGCTGAGAAACAGCTAATGTGCTTTGCAATAGTTCACAGTGAATTCATTTACTTCAGTCCTTACCCGGGCTGTCTTTTTATTCCATCAAACCTCTCATCCCTACAGAGAAGCTCTTCATACCTGTACGCTCTGCCGCACATGCCGTAGTTTCCTGCGCCGTAGGAGCCGCCAATGATAACGGTAATCTTGGGTACACTGGCGCAGGCAACTGCAGTAACCATCTTGGCTCCATCCTTGGCAATTCCTCCTGCTTCGTACTCCCTACCCACCATGAAGCCTGTGATGAAGATGAAGACGTCAGCCTGAGTCTGCGTTTTTTATCTCGAGGGAGAAAGTCTGGATGTGTTAACGATAAATACTAAATAAGTAAAACTGTGGGATTGTTGAAACAAATTTGTACATCATATAATAAGATTTGGTTATGATGCAAATTATTAAATTATCCCTATAATCATAGATCACATTGCAATTAAAGTAAATAATACTCTAAATTGTTTGCTGAGTAACAAACAGAATATAAACCCCACAACAGAACAAAATTACAGATGTAAATAAATCCCGAATCCCAGAAGAATTCCCACCGACCTGTTATGTTTTGGAGGAAAACAAGTGGAATGTTTCGTTGGCAGCATAATTCAATGAAATGCGTCCCCTGAAAAGAATTTCAAATATTCATGAAATGTAGTACATTCTCAGCCCCGAAGAACAACTGCCCAGGGGTAAAACATCTATTACCTTAAAATAGTATGATATTTTAATGATTTATTTTTTGGGCCTCTCAAGAAATAAACAAGAACATTAAACGAACTGCCAAAGGAAAGAGTTGTGTAAATATTTAAGAGAATATATTAAAAGCACACAAGTACACTGAAGCGCTTGAGGTAGTATCTGGGTAAGGACCCACTGAAACCACCTGAAGTCTGGAGCACATCTGGAGTTTGTATTTTTGCAAGAAAATGGAAACTTTCACAATGTTGCCTGAGGTGATGCTTTTTGAATCTTGCCTGGTATCTGTTACTACAAAAAAAAAAAAAAGGAAAGAAAGAGCCACACACACACAAACTGAGAGGCAACAGAGTTCACGGCCTCATCTCAATCCATCCCAGAGTGACAGAAGCCAGTCACTTTGGGTACAGCTCACCTGTTTGGATTTGCTGTATTACAGTTTGAATGAAGGAGGAATGGCCTTCAGTTAAGCCAGAAAAAAAATCACTATATAAACACAGAGCTGCCACAAGCTATCGAACAGGGAAACAGGCAGAAAAGATTGAACTGTGTGGAGACAACTCATTTCCATATGCCTGTACTGCGGAATTACTCAGGTGTTTTCTTTATTTTGGCAGTTTCCTCTGCTGGCTGTCTTTGAATGAAGCAGTTTGCTTTGTGTTGCAAAGAGTAAACAAAATTTGGAAACAAAGTGAGAGATGGCTGCCTATTAGAGGCTGTCATTTGGTGGGGCTGGGAGATTAAAAATTATATACAAGTTTGCTCCTGAATGTGTGAAATCTAATCACTTCTCTGATCCCCGGGCAAAAAAACCCCAAAAAAACTGGGCAAATGCTTTTAACAGTTTAACAGTTAGCATAATAGAAGCCTGGGCAGGTCTTAAGTGATGACAGCGTGTCTTAGAAATGCATCTAGAAATGCAGGTACTGTATTGATTTTGCTTGAATATGCTCTCTGAGCATGTCTGTTCCACATCTTTGTCTGAAGCACTGTATCAGACCCTTTTGAAAGTAATTACAGTGATGAGATAGCCAATGCTTATAATGTCATGTTGAGACCTCACAGGAAGAAAAAAAAATGAATAAAAGAAATCTTCTTTCAGGTCAAGCTTGTAATCCAATTCAAAACGTGCCTAGAAAAACTTATTAGTCTATAATCACAAATGCAGCCGCTCATCTTCCCTAAGCCTGTATAAAGTTCAGCTCTGCGCACGGCAATTTGGCTTGTGAATTAAGTAAATTACATTGAATGAAAATTATTACTGTTCTTCGTCCATGGTTTCTAAATGCTGTGATATTTATCAGACTACTCGTGGAAGGATGCAAGGTGCATTTTGAGGATAAACGCTGCACCTTGACTCTGGATGGTAAGTACGAATAATCAACAAATAGAAAAATGTTGGTATTCATCGTTGTAAGCGGCAAATATCTGAGGAGCATACAATCTGTACTGTTTCAGTGCTGAGTTTAAAGTCCTTGACATTTTGAGAGGCACATAACCAGCACAAAGCTCGCTCTCCTGGAAATTCAATGTGATCAGGAGGCTCAGCTTCTTACACTATACCGCCGTTATTAATTAATTTTTTTTAAGAGAAAAAGTTTTTACCGTGCATCTCTGGATATGAGTTGCATTTACCTTTTTGCAGACTCTGAGAAAAGGACGCCGTTGTTGCCGATAATTCCAACAGGGTAGCCAAATATTCTTGAAAATCCTCAGAAGGTAAAAATCAGAAATCAAATGATGGGGAGGGGGGTAGATTTAAGAGAAGAAAAAAACAAAAAATATAATTCTCTGTGTTGTAGAAATTGAAACCAATACTATTATTTCACATACCTGTAACAAGTGTGTCTCCGTAGAATGCCTTGAATTCATCAAATTTGCTGCCATCCACAATTCTGGCAATGACCTGCAATCCGATCAGTATGAGAAAGTTATAAAAAGCTGAGATGGAATATCAAATGACAGTCAGCTGATCTTACAGCCGTAAATGGACTGACAGTACCATTCTACACTACAAACACTTTGGCATCTCTAGAGTAAGCAGTAATTCTCGCTCCTGGGTCTAAATCAAGAATCAAAGGGCACGGGCTTTAAACCAATAGAGAATATCTGGCAAGCACTGCCAGACAGCTGAACTGCAAAGTGATTGATGCCAGCCACCTATTATTGATTCAGCTGCTTATAGGAGAACATGACAACATTGTTTAAACCGTATTCTAAACCTCTGACAGCCGGATTTGACCGGTTTATTTATAAGATCGATAAAAAGAGAGCAGTAGTAGAAATGTTTCTGTGTTATGAAAATCATTCTTTTGGCTGTACTAGACACTTGACTAGACGTTCACATTAAACAAAGATTATAGCAAAAGAAGAGGCATCTGATCATTTCAAACTCACCAGCAGCCTAAATGTTCAACCTACTACAGTCATGTGGTAAAGAAAGTTTTCATGCACTCCTGTGGGAAACACACCCGTAATGATTCCATAGGAATTAAGAGGGTGAGTAGCAGCCAGGTGCAGCTGATCAAATGTGCTTGATTAACTGCTCATCAGCAAGTGCAACCACCTCTATAAAAGCAGACGTTTTGGCAGCTTGCTGGTCTGGAACATTCAGGTGTGTGTGTTAGCACAATGCCACAATCCTCCCAGGAATTAATGTCCCAACAAATTCAGCCCAGATTCAGGCGGAGCTCAGAGGAACTGCAGAAACTCATCTCAGACTCTAAGGCCTCACTTGACACGGTAAATATTAAAGTTCATGAGAGTACAGTCAGAAAAATGCTAAACAAATAAGGCTGGTTTATAAGAGTTTCCAGGAGAAAGCTTCTTCTCTCTGAAAAGAACATGGCAGCATGGCTTAGGTGTGCAACACTGCACCCAAACAAACCACAAGACTTCTGGAACAATGTGCTTTGGACAGATGAAACCATAGTGGAGATGCTTGGCCATAAGAAAGTGCCACATATGGTAAAACCAAACGCAGCACAAACACATCATACCAACTATCAAACACAGTGGTGAAGGAGTGACGGCACGGGCTTGTGTCGCAGCACCTTGCAGTCCTTTGTATACCAGCATATTTTAAAGCCAAACATGTAACCACCTGTCCCACAGCTAAAGCTTGGCAGCAGGGCAATGATCCCAAGCACAGACAGAAAATGTACAACAGAATGGCTGAAAAGAGTCAGGATGCTGCAATGGCCCAGTCAAAGTCCAGACCTCAATCCAATTGAAATGCTGTGCAGTTACCTTTGGAGAGCTGCACAAAAATCAATGAACTGAAGCAATCTGAGAATAGTGGGCCAACATTTCTCCACAATGTTTTAAGATAATGATAAAGTCATACAGAAAACAATTACTTCAAGTTATTGCTGGTTCTACAAGCTAGTGAATCATGGGGCACAGTCAGTATTTCATACAGGACTGACTGAGTCCTGTGAAAACTTTTTCACATGAGCGCAGCTTCGAATCACTAAAATAAACATATCACTTACTATCAAAGTTATTTTTTTAAGTGCAACCTGAAACCAGTGTTCAGGAAACTGGGCAGTTACCTCTCTGACATCAAAGTTGCGTTTCAAGTTTTCTCCAACTATGCCATAGAGTTCATCTGCAGGATAGAGGGGGCTTTCAGGAGGTTCTACTGTAACCTAAAAAGAAAGAAAACAGACTCGGTGTCAGTGAAACCACAGAGGCAGCAGTTTGATTAAAATTGTTAATGGCTGTAATCAGTGGATTGACCTCGACATTTTTTCTGTAGTTAAGGCTTCGCACTGCCTTTCTTGCTAAATGGAGTGCGTGGTTATCATCTAAAGCATAATGGTCCGTCACTCCAGACTTTCTGTAAAGTAAAAAAAGATATTACACCTGGTAAGTCTCTACTGAGGTAACTAATGTGGAAAAAAGCAGGTTTGTTATGAAAGTAAAATGACTATAATGTATACAGAAGGTTTTCAGACCCTTTCATGGTCTCCGTATTTTGCCCTCCTTCAAAGTCATTACAAATTCATGGATTTGGTTAACTGGGCTTTGTTAAACAATAAAGCACAAACAGTTTTTTTTTTTTTTTTTTGGAGTTAATCTGTTAAATGACCCAACTGAGCAATGATCCTTGTGATGTTTCTACAACTTGACTGGATTCCACCTGCTCCTAAGTAAATTAATTAGACATAATGGTTTATATAACCTCTCCCAGTTGACTGTAGATGAGAAAAGCAAGTCACGAGGTCGAGAGATGTGTCGGTAGATGTGCCAGACTGGATTGTCTCGAGGCACAGATCTGGGGGGAACAGTAACCTCCATCATTCTCAGATTCTAGCCCAGCCTTCCTAAACATGGCTGCCCGGCCAAACTGACTCATCCGGGAAGAAGGATGAGCAACTACGAACACAGAAGACTGCCCTGAAGCATACTGCCAAGAAAACAAAGGTGTTTCTTGGTGAAAAGCTGCCAGAGTCCAGACCTGAACCTAACCGAGCATCACTGGAAATGCCTAAAAAAGAAAGACAGCACACCTAAACTCCTTACTCAGCCTGGTGAAGCTTCCACCAAACAACTACCAAGAATAAAGTGTTTAAAAAGGTGCGCCAAGGTTGTACAATCATTCCCAAAATGACCTGCTGCCAAAAGTGCTTTAACACTGTACAAAATAAAGAGTCTGAATTTTCGTGTAAATAAATATTTTTATGCTTTTATTTTTTGTAACAACACTTTGTGGGGTAGTGCCTGCTGACTGACATAGAAGAAAGCAAGTGAATCCACGTTAAGCATAAAAATGTGGAGGAAAAGCCTCGCAAAAACCTCCACACACACCATTTATCCTTTAGTTTAGAATCTTGTCACCATTTTGTTGGCTAAAAAGTACCAAAAAGTCATGAGGAGTGCACCTGTACAGGTACCTATTGTACATGTAGCATGAGAGCACAGATCAAATCCTAATGTACATGTTTTGTAAAAGCTGTCTGTCTATCTCTCTGCTCTGGCATTTTAAAGACAAGATGAAAGATAACACTAGCCCTCATATCCCATTAATGCCATGAAAAATGGCGTGTTCATACTTGCAGTGTAGATCAGCACCACCGAGATCTTCTGCAGAAACTTCTTCACCAGTGGCAGCTTTGACCTATTAAGGAATTATATTACCAAGAAAATATGCATTTCATCTCTTGCATTCAGTAGAGAAGATACTAAGTTCAGATATATAGCTTGGTGTATGAAAATCCATTTAGCGCTCTAAAACGATACATGACATTTGTCTGTTTGTCAGTTAGTTTAACATGATGAAAGACACAAACCAGTGGAGGTCCTCCAAGAAAAATAGTTCCTTGCTTCCGTACAATGATGCTCTCATCTGCCATGGCTGGTACGTACGCTCCTCCAGCAGTGCAGGAGCCCATTACAGCAGCAATCTTGAAGAGAGAGAAACAGTTAGCTCTCATATCAGACATTTAAAATATTAAAACATAATCCTTGAGGCATTTTCAAAGTCATCTTCGCTTCTCTGCTTTGAATAATTTGCATATCGTTGGTTTTTTCCCTATAAAATTTCAATTAACCACATATGCAGTTCTAATTTCACCTATAACCGGGGTTCTAGCGAGCGGCTGATCGGCCGCCGCTGCGCCCCGGTTGTCCGAACCTCCAGGCTGTGAATGTTTTCCTGGCTAGATCCCTGCTATGACCGCTCCATCAGTAGAAAAATTAATGTTCTAGTTTCACTTGAAAAGTTTAAATACTAGAAAGAAAATGGCCTTTAAATCACTGAAAAACAATTCTTTAACGTGCATGTACTGCAGCCTTTATGTTGCCTGTTGGACCTGGAATCGTATTTAATTTAGATGTAGGAACTACAGCTCCTATTTCAGGTGAGCACATAGAAACATTCCACTATCAAGGGAACAATTGTTGCAGCAGTAAATTTTGAACATATATTATTCTGTCAAGTGAAGGGAAAAAACAAAAAGAATCCAAGAGAACATTACATTGGCCAAAGCATTTCTGAGCCCGGAGAAACTTTCCTCTTTCTGCAGATACATCTGAAAACAGCTTTCTGGTGTCAAACTCTGACACGCAGTGAAGGTCGGTTTGCTGAGGAATACATTCTGCTTTTTATCATCCTTGAATCAATAGAGATGTGACTGCAAGACCAGTGCAAAACACGCACACTTCTCTTCTTCACCATGTATAAGATGAATCTGAGTAGCCTGCGGGTGCAAAATATGAAGAGCCTTCAAAAGTGCAGTTCATTTAAATATATCGTCTTTGCTCTTTGACATTTTTCCTTCTCTCAACAAGGATGTAAACAAATGCACAGGTGAAGAAAAAAGAGAGAATGCTACCAGAAAAAGTAAAATAAAATCTGACAGCAAAATGTGATGTAACCATGTTGTGCTCTTAAATAAATATTTAATACATTTTATCATGTGATTGCAGTCAATTTCTGTTTATGGCTGCTTTTCTGACAGGGTTACAACAGGCCACGAATGCCCCTGCTGCCATAATTAATTTCTTTTGTGCATCTGTCGCTCAGTATTTTCCCTGCCTTTGCTTTGCAGGGAGATGGCCTGTCCCTCCAACAGGACCCTTTGCCCCCAGGCCAGCAAAGGAATAATAAATTAAATAATTGGAAAAAAGAAACACCTCAAAATAGGACCGTCATTTCCATCTACGTTAATTTATACTGCCTTTAACACTGCATGGGCTGAAAGCATAAGCAACACCATTGTCTGAAAGTAAACAAACATACTGTGCAAGATTACACTGAGCTGGTGCACAAGGGTTTTGTCCTCCTGCTTTTTGTGCCCATTAAATGAGTAAATACAACGCATCACCTGCGCTATTCCTTCTGAAGACAACCTCGCCTGGTTGTAGAAAATGCGCCCGAAGTGATCTCTGTCCGGAAAGACTTCGGCCTGTCTCGGTAGATTAGCTCCTCCAGAATCCACTGAAGGAGACAAAAACAACGGCCTATTAAAAGCACTCGCTTATTATAAGCATCTCTTTTTTAGTTATATTACAGACACAGACTTCCCCGCTCTCCTCAAGCAGGGTCTTCTGGGATGTCTCAGGTGTACTTACTGATACATTATCAGGACTTTTCCCATAGGCTCCGTAGAAATAGAGCCCAACCAGAATAGGACTTTTAAAGCCGATACTGATGCTGATATGAGTTGTTTAAAAAAAATAAATAAATAAATCAGCTACATCGAAATATTTTTTCTTTCATACAAAGATAAACAGATTTCCCTAACATTTGTTGTAATCCTTACTAATATTTTATACTAATACTAATATTTTATAGCAATGCACTTTCAAAATAAAATCATTTGCTGTTACAACAAGTTGTGGATTACTGGTTTACGCTCTGCCCGACTGCTCAGATCAGCTGGTTGGTTGTGGTTCCAAACACATGCTGTCAACAGAGCAGTAAGACTGCGCCCTCTGGTGGATAAACTATGCAACATGAACACTCATGGTTGAAGGGTGTTTCTCTCATCTCTTTATTACTTTTTAAATTTCCATTTATTAGCAGTTATAAATCCGGATACCAATATAACTGCAAATAGGTAATATCGGCCCAGGGGATACATCAGTTGGGCTTTACTTGGAAAGGAGACATGGCTGATTTTTTTCTTTTTCTTTTTTTTTTTTTTACAAACCCTTACAAATAAGGAGACACTCACCCAAGTAAATGCATGGCAAGTGGTTCTGCTGGGCGATTTCTTGTGCACGAAGGTGCTTCTTCACTGTAATCGGGTAGTATGTTCCCCCTTTGACTGTAGCATCATTTGCAACAATAATACATTCCACCCTATGAAAATTGAGAAAAGAAAGAATAAATATTAAATTAGGCCCCCGGGGTACTTAATTGAGATTATTTTGGATCTGATCATGTGGTTAGAAATACAATTTTACATTTTAATCCGTGACAAAATTTCAAGTGTAACCATTGTTTACATAGAAACATCAGAATTAAACAATTTTACTAGTGTTAGAGACATTTAACATGGTGGTGTATCAGAAATGTTAATGACACTTGCCCTGAAACCCGCCCAGTTCCAGTAATTATACCGCCTGCTGGGACTTCCTCATTTCCATACAGCTCATATCCTGCAAATTGGGAAAATTCCAAAAATGGAGACCTGCAAGAAGATCAAAGGAAAAAAAATTCAACTTCCTTCCTTCGCTTCCTTCCACTACAGTTCATTTTAAAATGTAAGTTTTAGTTGAAAGAAATGTCATCCTCTTTTGTTTGTTCAGGGAACTGCACTGTATATAATATCAGGCATGTCAAACTAGCCATGCCACAGTTTGCCCAAGGACAAATTCTAGGAGTGGACGAATCAGTCAGAACCTTTAAATCTGTGACAACCAAAAGACAGAAGCAGGTAACAATACCCTGGATCCAGAAGTCTGTCTATGCGCTCTCTAGGCAACAGTTTCCCACGAGAAGTGTGAAGTCGTCTTGCTTTTTCTCCTCCACCTGAATTAATTAAAACACACACACACAATTGCACTAGGACTACAACACTAAAATATCTACTTTGCAGTCAGCTTCAATGCTTGCATGCAGTATAAAGCTTAGGTTTTACCTTTTGTTAATTTAAAACAAGTGAACTAAAGAACCAATTGTTATTTTTAAGCAATCTGACACATGCACTGCCAAAACACACAACCAGAGACAAGCACACTGCAAGTAGTACTGACGACAGTGGCGATGTTTGAAAAGATCACCGTGCTTTGTGACTTTTGTCCTTACTGAAGTTGGTTTATTTTTATGTGCTATAGTGTTGGAAAATAAGCCAAAATGTGCTGCAGTCAGGGTCATCACTTTGGTGTTCATTTCTATTTTCACTTGCAGCACATTTCTACGTTTTGTTGGGCTGTGAGTATCTGCAATGTGTTTTTCATGATTTTTACTTTTCTCATTATTTACAGTTTATCAAAAACATCAAAAAAAAAAATGCCCAGACAAATAAACGAGTGACAGCAGAGAACTGATTTGAATGGAGAGAACAAAAAAATATGTAGGTTGAAGATTTTGCTTATTAGACCTAAACTTTGTATATCTCTTATAAATAAATCTACTTGTTTTTTAGAGTTCATACTGTACCTCTCTAATAGTAACAACCTCTGATTATGGTTTGGAAACAGAGTATATTGTGATTTTTACATCATGTGGAGATAAACTAAACAATTAAAACATTAAGGCATGCGGTTTAAGAAATAGTCATATTTATTTGGGCATTTCCAAGTCAGAGCAGGTCCTTTAAGCCTTAATCATCTACAAGTGGAACCTGTAGATGTACATGGGTGTAAGTAATGGTATTTCTTCATCATCCAGATTGCCTGAACTCAGGAACTAATTTGCGCTGCTGAAATGAAAACACAAGGTGATGAATTTATCTCAGGGGTAGTGCGTAATCTGCTGTGTGCGAACACCTACCCAATTTAATCTTTTCTGTCCGGCATTTCAGCTCATCAACAAGAACTTTCATTCGTTCATAATTCTCCTGAAAAACAAAACGGGAGTGTGTTATAATTTCTTATTATTACAATTTCTCTAACAGACATGCACTACTATAAGAAAGTGATGTGCATGCGCTCCTTAGGAGAGCTGATCACTAGAACAGGGAAAATTTCCAAACCCGTAATTTACATGTAAAGTGTGAATGACAGAAACACGTTGTCACACTCTGCAGATTAACTGTTAAATTAAAACACCCCCCCGTCCGCTCCAAACACAACGTACAACACCAATCAGATTTATAAGGACAATTACAAGAGCTCTGCACCTGTAATAATTAACCCTAATGGCTTAACCCTAACACACAAATAGGTAAAACAAGTTAACATTAATTACAGTTACACACACACACACACACCGTGTTCAACAATCTGTCGTGAAAATCAAAAAGAAAAGGAAAGACAATCACACAATAACAGAGCTACAATACTGATTTAATGTGGGTCACAGTTACTTAATAGGACAAAGCCCCATAACAGAGCCTCTCTGCAAGAAAATGCGTCTATATTGCCATCCAGTGACACTTTTTGATACAGCTGATTATTTACATTTGTGAGGATGAATTGATTGATTGCTTATCTCCCATGGATACAATTGTATGGTTTCTACTTTACAATATAAAACGCCTTGAGACGACTGTTTGCTGTGATTTGGAGCTATATAAATAAAATGCAACTGAATAGACTAATTATTAAATGATGGCTTCAAACTAACATCTTAAAAAAAATAAAACATCAAGCCTCAATTGAACTGATTCTAAATGTTTTATTGCGGTTTTTATCATATGCATGCATGTGATTTATTTCCAGAGGCTGCAGCTTTAAAGACACGGTTTTTGCATGGCTTATATTGGAACCCTTTATGCGTTTTTCACTTGTTTGCATGCCGTTTACTTCCACTGGTCACTTTATCCCTCAGCCGTGGTGCTGCTGCTGCTGCTCCTACAACCTTAGCTTCTTAGGCAGTCTGACCTCTGGAATGAGCTTCAACGTAGGACACAGACTAAATGAACACTTGCTTGCACACACGGTTACTTCCTGTTGCCAAGACACCTCACTTGGCTGTACAGGTATGTCTGATATCAGCAGCCAGTCGAACTGTTACATTACTGTTCGACTAGTAGGCGTTAGCAATAAGCTAAACCTACCTGATATTCAGATGACTGTTTATCAGGTTGTGAGCCGAGTCGAGCTACTTTATCTGCGTGGTACGCTCTTGTGCAAGCCAGTGGCAGGCTCCTGCAACGAAACAGCCACGGTCTGAGAGACTGCAGAATCATGTTAAATGCTCACGACTAACTAAGGGTGATCAAATTTAGCCGCTGCTAGCCTGCTAAGTAACCTAGCAATAATCTTCTTCTGTGGTTATTGGCAGGGGACGTAGAGCTCCATGTCGCCACCTGCTAAGAACGGTTCATATGTGCAGAATTGCAAAAAATAATCAACGCTCTGACATTTTGTATGAATATGTTTTATTTTTATTATTATTATTATTATTCCTGCAATGATCGCGTATGGTAGAAATTTTCAAATCAATGTCCACATAGCAGCTTTTTCTAGAGCTTATATCTGCTATTTATCTACTGTCTACTACTAAGTCTGCTTTTTTGAGGTCACTGAATATTTATTTGATCCATTTACAGAAAACTAACACACAGAATCCACATTTATAAATGTCAGCTACAATTAATTTACTTTTAATGTACTCTTAATTTTAATCTACTACTTTTTAAACATGTATAGCCCTGATTTGCTATATTCTTCTGCTCTATTCTATATGTTCATGCTGCTCAGGAATATATGGACATATATTGATATGGTCACTAAAATACCTTGACACTGACAAAAGTAATAATGAATAAAAAAAAATTACTGAAAAATAATTCGCTTTTGAATTGTGGTTCAAAAGAATCATTTAAAAAATGAAATTGGCCTGGACAAAAATGATAGTACCCTTAACTTTTGTTGCACAACCTTTTGAGGCAATCACTGCAATCAAAGTGATTTCTGTAACTCTCAATGAGACTTCTGCACCTGTCGACAGGTACTTTGGCCCAGCACATGCTTCAGCTCCTTCCACAGATCAGGGCTCACAGAAGGCCACTTGAGAATAGTCCAGTGTTTTGTTCTCAGCCATTCCTGGGTGTATTTACCTGTGTTTTTCGGTCATTATGCTGTTGGAGGCCCACAAATCTTTCTGACACTGGGCGGCACATCTCGCTCCAGAATCCTTTGATAGTCTTGAGATTTCATTGGACCCTGCACAGATTCAAGACACCCTGTTGCAGCAAAGCAGCCCAGAATACAACAGAGCCTCCTCCATGTTTCACAGTAGGTGCAGTGTTCTTTTCTTTGAATGCTTCATTTTTGGGTCTGTGAACATAGAGCTGATATGACTCCAGTTTTGTCTCATCTGTCCAAAGGATGTTTTCCCAGAGGCTTTGTGGCTTGTCAAGATGCATTTTGGCAAATTCCAGCGTACTTTTTTGATTATTTGCTTTCAGCGGTGGTGTCCTCCTCGGTCTTCTTCCATTAAGTCCGCTTCACCTCAAGCAGCGGTGACACTGTTGTACCCTGACCTTGGAGTTCACCTCTAATCTCTTTGGAAGTTGTTTTGGGCTCTTTAGTTACCATTCGTATTATCCGTCTCTTCCATTTGTCATCAGTTTTCCTCTTGTGGCCACGTCCAGGGAGGTTGGCTACAGTCCCGTAAACCTTAAATAACATGTGCAACTGTAGTCACAGGAACATCAAGCTGCTTGGAGATGATCTTGTAGCCTTTACCTTTAACATGCTTGTCAATAATTGTCTTTCTCATCTCCGTTTCTCGTTCAGATCAGTACACACCATGATACCAAACGGCACTGGGACCAGGCTCTGTTTGTTTTCAGTAGAGATTGCTTAATACTAGTGCGATACTGTTGCATCATGTCGGTTGCATCAAATCTGGAGTTGCAGTAGAAAACTTTTGTGGCATGTTCAGTAACGTGTTTGATGAGTTTGACTCACTGCACGTGGCTGATTTAGAGATGATTAGGCACAATCAGTCATCATTAGATGTAGTTTCTGGACTCTTGCTAGTGGCTAAGTGATGGGGAGAAAAAGACACCTACAGCTCCTAAACATTTTCCCAAGTATCTTTCATCCATAGAGGCCCAAGCTGGTCATTTTTAGCTCATGGTTGTAAATCCATTTTTGACAGAATTTGGGGATTTTTGAGGTTTAGAGGAAGGATAGAACTGTAAACTGCTCCGAGAGCACAGCATCAAACACCAAAGCTGCCACCATGTGGATTTTTAAAGCACTACAACTGAACTTGAACGTGTGTGCATGTATGCTTGTTGCACTCTTGTTGTAGGAACATCTATTTGCAAAGTTACATTATGGGGATCTGCATCTCTTATGAAAACAAACAAACAAAAACACGAGCATCAGATTTTAAAATAAAGTCTTGTGTAATGGAAGTATTTAGTAGTTATTTTTTAGCTTTAGATAAGCATTGGAGTAAGTGGTTTTGATTGGGTAAAGTGTCCAGGAAATACACCTTATCCTCTTATTGATAATTCAAAAATCTTTAATTAAGGTTTCGACCAATGCTCGACTACTGAGCCAGACGTCAGAAGGGAACCGAACAGACCCTCAGATCCAGATTTACTTAAAGGGAGGTACAGCAGATTTCTCAGTCACATTTTAACTGATGCTTTTATTTTGGCAGGTTTACTTCAGGAGTAATGCCTTACTCAGTATGCATATTTTCATTTTCTCCAAAAAAGTGTATACTTAACATTTCACAAACTGTGGACACAAAACTGTATTTGACAACATGCTAAAGTAACACTGAAACCAGTGCAGAGAAAAGGCCTTGTCTTGTTTAGAAATGGGAACTAAAGTTGGTTTTAAGTGGAAATGGGAGTTAGCCTAAAAGCTTCAAAAAGCATCCCTTCTGACCCGAGTGCTTTATTCGAGCTAGAGTAGAGTACGGGCTGAAGAGCATTCAAACCAAGAGCTTTTAGTTCATTTGGTTTTAAGAGGCCTTTCTCCTCCAACGCTCCCACCTATTCTATCAGTATGCATGGAAATGTCCGTGACCTCCACTCAAATGACTGCTCCTGTTTTCTTAGGGAATATACAATCCTCCACTCTCTCTGTGAACTTAAACCCTCTCACTCATCCAGCTCTCTCTACTTTTCCGTGACCCTTGAACTCTTCACAGCAGCAGCCGTGAAGTGACAGAATAGATGTAGAGGCATGAAAAGCCTCTTTTAAAGTAAAGTTTAAAAAAAAAAAACACTGAAATATTTTGATAGCTGAGAGGGGGTTTAGAAAAATGGTTGAATTACACATGAAAAAGTAAAAGAAATTAAAGGCATGATACTGGTATTTATTTGTTTTATCCTTTAAAAATACTAGTATTGGGCGGTAAATCTCTGATCACATTAAGTTCTTGATCTGATTGTGGCTCCTTGAAGGGAAGATTGTGGGTACATCAGCTATATTACAGGGTACCCACGAGGAACCATCCAATGATTAGCCTCCTGCTGGCAGCATGGGGCACGTTTGTACTGGCACTGAAAATTTACAATTCACAAGCAAATCTTCATTTTATATGTAAGCTACAGGTGTTTTTTACCTTTTCGCTGTCTAATCAGAAAAGCACAGATAATAACATTAGGTGAGCTAGTTCCATTTCGGTGAGCTGGCTCCAAGGTTCCTATAGTGCTCGTGCTGACTCGCTGAAATTACTTACGGGGATATTTGAATAAAAGCTGCCATTATCCTTGTTTTGCCTGAACTTTGAATGCCCTGACCAGTCCTCTTTTTTTCCAGAGTGATTAGACTTCTATAGCAGTTCAAGCAGCAGTTGAAATGAATTATGCTGGAATTACACTTGCAGTCATGAACCAGCTCATGAAACCAATGTAAATTCTCCCACCTTATCAAATGCACCACAACTAATAGGAAGGTCACTCAAGCACCCCCCCCCCCGCACACACACACACACACACACACACACATGCACATAATTTTTAGAGGTAGGTAAATCAGGTGCTTGAGATTTTTTAACTTTGAGTAGTGGTATGATTTTTGAATACAGCCCTCAAAGCGTTGACGTGTTTCATTTTCACTGTTTTTTATGTAATTTTGTTCTCGCCAAATTGCACATCAGATATGCCAGTAAAGATTTTTCAACATGAATATTTCAGTCATCAAGATTTAAGTGTCCCACTTAATTTTCTTGAGCAGTACAGATGGACTACGGTACCAGTCAAAAGTTTGGACCCACTCACATTAATGAGGGAGAATGTTCCTCATTCACATTCCTCAGTTCATCTTCTTATCAGCTGCTTATCCAATTCAGGGTCACAGAGCCTATCCCAACTGTCATAGGGCAAGAGGTGGGCTTCACCCTGGACAGGTCTCCAGTCTGTTGCTGGGCTTCCACATAGACACAGACAACTCATTTCATTGCTCGCATTCACACCTTCAGCCAATTTAAAGTCAGCAGCGACGCTACATGTAACACGCCTGTCTTTGGACTGTGGCAGGAAGCCAGAATGCTGGGAGAGAACCCACACAGGCGCATGGAGAACATGCAAACTGCATGCAGAGAGGACCAGTGGTTTCCCAGGGAACCCAGGACCCACTTGTTGTGAAGCAACAGTGCTATCGCTGTGCTGCCCTGAAGTCTGACTTGTTCAACTAAATGTTTTTCATCAAAATTTTAATCGGTTTATGTTGAACTATACACACCAACATCTACCTTTTCTGTTCTCTGACTCAGGTCCGGCTTCCTGTGCTCAAGTGTCTCACATACACACACATACATATTTTAGCCAATACGTGATGACTGTCTTTATACAAATGGAGCTGAAATCTCTCATCCTTTGCTTTTTGGAAAGAGATAATGACGCTCATTTCATAGCTCAAAGAAGTCATTAATGTGTGACACAGCCTTGAATGTAGGATATCAAAGCCCTGCAGAGTGCACCCACCCCTCCCACCCACTAACAGGCACAACCTTGTTAAGACGGCAGTGATATGAATTAATCATCAGTCCACCCTGTAACAGGGAAGGAAATTGTTAGCAGCATCAGCTGTTGTGAGAAATGTCGCTTTGAATCGCTCAAAAGTATAAAGCTCCATACAAATCTTTCATCTCATTACAGGATCACTGTCAAATTTACTTCACCGGATAAGCTGATGGACATGCTGCCTCCTGTGTAGCCTCATCCAATCTCTTTCATAGATGTGATGGTACAGGTAAGGTAGAAAATGGGATGAGATGAAAATTAGTAAGGCAGATATGACAAGGAAAGATTTAGCCAAATGCAATGCAAGAACATAAAAGAGAGTATTATAAGACTCATCTAATCCCATTAAAAATACACTCAAGTACATCCTGATTTACATGGCAAAACCTGTCCCTTTTTAAATCTATCTATCTATCTATCTATCATATAGTGAGTAATGCCTTTTATTTGGCAGAAGTTATTAACTTCCCTGCTGTGTGTGCTTGTCTGCAGCTACTTATAAGCACTAAAAAAAATCCTGGCATTTCTATAGGTAATATGCCCTTTGTGCACTTTGTGTGCTCTGGGAAATAAAAGAGTAAAGATACACATGCAGTGCCTTTTGGAAACTGTGCCGTTTATATGCACATCGCTGCTCACTGAGTAACAAACCATCAAACCTGCCTCTGATTACTTGGCTTCCACACTGGACTTTAAAGGACTCTGGCAAAATTTTTCATTTTTCACTGTTTTCAGACTTAATGTGACCCAGATGCTAAAGTTTGCTTTAAAAAGAAAGAAAGAAAGAAAAAGAATGCCTAGCAACCATACGAGGTTTTGTGTCTAAATAAGTTAATTGCCTCTGGATGGCAAAATAGCTAGATTAGACAATTATTGATGTAGTCTATTTAATATAGTTTAAGTAAGATGCTTCTATTTTTTGCAGTTTATTTTATGGATTAGTCATTCTGAGAACCCATTGGCTAGTCTGCAGATATGTGTTTATACCTTGAGCTAAAGCCAAACTATGTGATGTTGGTCTACAGAGTGTTTCATTGCATTGACTGTATTCTGTGATATTTTGGCAGATTTGTACCAAAAGAAGAATTTGATTTTGTTTTACAGATAAGAACTAATTGGTCTAGACTCAAATATGATAGCGGAGAAAACCTTCTGAAAGTGATGGTCCCATACGTTTTCATTTTGAAGAAACTGCTGCTACAAGGGTGTGCATGTTAGACTCAGAAGAAAATAAAAATTTAGTGAGATCTTACCTGAATTTATGATATTGCGGGATTAATTTACAAAATAAATGCTCAGTAATTTAGTTTCTAACAAAGTAAATGCAAAACATAGTAACATCAGCATACTTTCAGTTTAAATACTCAAACTTTAGCACATGAAACTAAAATGCTAAACCTGCTGAACGTCAGCATGTTTGCATTATCGGATGTTAGCTTAAGGATCACGTTTCCTTAACTTAAATTAGGCAAAGTCTTTCCGATGAGCTCTGCTTTGAGGGACAGCTTCACAATCTTTGTTTGGAGCTGCAGTAAATCCTCTAGATTTCCCAGAGTGCACTGCCAGTGCTGTAAAGCAGTGAGTTGATTAAAAGCGATTCTGACAGTGCTACGAAGTCAGTAGAGTATTGCAGTGGTTCTGTTAAGTGGCACTTTGCGAACATTATGCCTACAGACTATGACACACATGGGCAAATATGGTGCAAGGGTTCTCTAGGTAAATGACTGCAGTAATTCTATATGCCTGTTTAACTCTGTTGCAGTGCAGTGTATTCTGTCACCGATATCACTTTCAAAGTCAATTAAATTTTAATTTTTTATAGTATATATATATATATATATATATATATATATATATATATATATATATATATATATATATATATATATATACACATATAGATTATATCAATATTGACATTTTTCTTTTATGCTAGTAATATTTAAACCGTAACCAGTAAACACATATGGCCTACCCCTGGACTATAGTGATCATAGAGGGTTTTTTGGAAGGAGTCTAATGTAACTCTGCAGTCACAAATGTGCATATTTTAAATATCCAAATGTGCAGCCTTGTTACAAAGTATATCTTGCTTTATGAGCCATATCTAGCAACAGCGTGATTCAACACATGAAAGCTAATGTCATGTTGCTATTGTGTGGCCTGTTTGTTTAATCCAACTTCTTTGTCTGTCAGAAAAGTGGGCAATTTGCATCCCGCAAGTGCTCTTAATGTAAAACGCTGAAGTAGGGTGGCTCATTCCCACATTGCATCCCCACCTTTCCTCCTTCGCTCCCACTTTTGGCTGTGTGAAGTGGTAGTTGGAGAGCTGTAACAGGAGTATCATTCACTGTAATGGTGGAGCGTCCTCCTCCACAGCCCTCAGTTAGATCACTTAATCCACTTTAGCAGTCCAGTGCTGTGCTCTGCATGAACACAGCACGTTCACAATGGGAGGTTAGAGAGAGACGCCGACCTGTCAGCTTGCACTAAAATGCCACACTAAAACATTTGAAACCCTTGTTTCTCACAGCTCATTTAATATGGATGTAGAGAACGCCGGCTACACACTACAAGTCAAAATCAGGATCTTTTTGGGTAAAGAATGTGGTCACACAGTATACTTTAAAGTGCGCATAGATGATTTAATGTCATATTTTAAAATCAGTGAATATGTATGACTTCTAAGCAGCAGAAATTTGACTGGTTTATTGAGCTAAATTCTGTCGTTCTGTCTGATTCATAGAGAGGGTTGTTTTAGTAGATTTAAAATGCAAGTAAAGAAATCAAAAAGCAGTATGCAAACTGCAGCTGTTTTTCAGTTTAAGATGAGACGCAAGTAGATGACCTATACACCAGAAAAACAAACCCGTGGAATCCACTCAACATTGATGAAATTTGCATTTTGGGTATATCACATCAAATTAGGTAAACCTAGTTAATCTTTCTCAACATGTTACACAATTTATTTTTAAAAAGTGGCTAATATTAACTTATGATAAGGACACTAAACTCCCTAGGATGATGGCACATTAAAGATCAGCTAAAACATTTGGGTAAGAAGGAATTTGCATGTTCTCCCTGTGCCTGTGTGGATTCCCTCCAGGTGCTCCTTTCACACTTCAAAGGCATGCAGGTTAGCTTAACTGGTGGTTCTAACTTGGCCATGGGTGTGAATGTGAGTGTGAATGGTTGAATGTTTCTCTGTCTTACACCTGTGATAGATTGGTGATTTGTCCTGCCTCTTGCCCAGTGACAGCTGGGGTAGGATTCAGCCCAACTCTAACCCTGCATTGGATAAACAAATTATTCTGCACCGGACATTTGCATTCTCACATGCACCTCAGTCAGGTAATGTCTACAGAAGGGACATGTCACCGAATTAATAATTGTAACATTTTAAAAACCCCAAACTTGGGCTTTCTTTTAGGGTTGAAAAACTACCTCAGTGACTTTCCCCCGTCTAAGTCCATCGATTAGAACAGTTCAGAGAACCAAAGGAAAGACACAAGCCCTGTCACTCAGGGATTCCCAGACTGTGTATTCGTCACCAGAGAAAGGGGGAGAAGAGAGTGGACCAGGATTTCTTGATTGAAGTTTCAGGTTAGAAAAAAAGAGAAGAAAGAAAGCTTGTCAGGGCTTCAGTCTTGGTTGAAGGTTGAAATGAGGGCAATAAAAGCGAAGCACGAGGCAGTAGTGGTTAGGGTTAGTAATTTAATTTAAATAGTTAGAGGTACTACTGTACTGTTAATCCTTCAGGGTAGTTGTAAAGTATCCCAGATTTGCAGTATGGTGGCTCGGTTAGGCATTTACGCTGAACAGTTACAGCTAGGTGTTAAAACACTGTTGTCCATTAATATTAACAAATATAATAACTATTTCTCATTCTTGGTTGATTTACTTAAAAGCACTGTCAGACACAGAGTACAGTTAAAAGATACAGGGTGCCAGTTAGTGCAGGGTGCGCAGTTAAAAAAAAAAAAAAAGGTAGTGGAGGCAGAATTCACCCTTTGTTATATGCTTCAAATTGTCGCTATTATGCTAAACACCTCCCATTTGGCTAACAAGTAGAAGATCCCTGGTTCGATTCGGGAAGGATACACAAATCTCTTTGGGGTGTAATTCTGCCAAATGAAACATGTGGAGCTGCCTGCTGTGGCGACCCCTTGTGAATAAGGGAGCAGCCAAAATTAACTCTCACCTTACACACTAAACATGATTGATTTGGGCACAAAATCTTTATTGTGGAACTTTGCTGTAATATGCAGCGATAAATCCTTCACTTTCTCCGATGCTTTTCAAGTGCAACTACAATTTGGCTTATGTGGGTAATTTCACTGCAATTAACTGCATTACTTGGCAATAAAATATAATCTAAATAATACATTTCAGCCTACAGACTTTAAGAGTAAAAGAGGCTTAGACAAAGCAGTACACACAATAATTTAATAAAATCAAGCACAGACTAGAAAAAAGAGAGCAAAGGCATTTTGTATTAAATGAAAAAAAAAAAAAGCTCAACTAGCAACAGGAAGTTTCTGCTGTAAGCTTGAATAATTACATGTTTACAGTAAAGTTATAATCAGTCAGGCTAAATGCTCTACACATCATTACTGTATTTAACAACATTTCTGTGCCAGATCTTGTTAGCCACCTAACATGTAGCAGTCAGATAAGACGAGTGACATTCAGATTTGACTCCTGACATGAGAGCGAGTACAACCAAAGTGAATTTCTTCTTCTTTCTTTCTTTCTTCTTTTTTTTTTTAAATGTTTTATGTGGATGAAGACTGTAGATAGTACAAGAAGGTGCCGCCAGATTTTATGACTCATTCAAGAGCGGAAAGCGCAGCAGAGGCCTCGGTGACAGCAGAGAGAATGAATCGTCATTTTAATCTGAAAGCGTAGCTGAATGCAGCAAACAGGAATGTGAAAAAAAAAAAAATTATTATGATCACCTTCAAAATGTACAGTGTCTCTGTGTGTGGCTTTCAGGAAATAAAGCAAACAAAAAATATCTGCTGTAAGAGTAAATTATCTGCCATACGGTCTTTCCTGGATCAAATCCGGCTGCGTGATGACCACACTGTAAAATGTCTCTGTGCATTCACACTAGTGCACTTAGTACAAGACTGTCTTTAAATGTGCCACACAGCCAACATGCTTGTATATATGGGCCATTTCCTATAAAACAGAGTAACACCCCACACACACACACACACATATACCCCCACCCCCCAAAAAACCAAACAAACAAAAAAAAAAACAATATCACAAAGAATATGAGCAAAAATCTTTAAGTTTTCCTCTACATCACCTCAGACTAAAAACAAAACAAACTTTCCAGTGCAATGAAGTATTAATTTTTTTTTTTTTACAGAAGATTTACAGTAGATTGACCTTCTCCAAACAGTTTAAGGACATCCTGAAAATCGTTAGGTGTAAAGACAGAAATGTTGTAATTAAGTTTCAAGACTGGGGATGCACTGATTGTGAAACTCTTTGTGATACAGATGTTTAAAATAGGTGCGAGGATGATGCGGATATTTTTCTCTTTGTCTGTTCTTGTAGTTATGCTTCATTATTAAAAAAAAAAAAGTGAAATCTTTGAACTCGCCAAAACACCACTTTTGAACATTTGCTGACATGCAGATGTCAGTCAACAGGGCTGACACTGGCTGATGCCAACAGTCTGCTGAAACGTCGGTGCATCCCCAGTTAAGACCTTACTAATGCAAGACGGGTGGGTAGCTCTCAGGCGGGTTAATACTGAGCAGAGGTACACAGTTAAAAAATGTGGTCACATTTATTTTCCCCGTTTCATGAAATGAAAGCAAATAGCATAAACAATGAGTAACAGGAATAGGCTGCAGGTAACCTCTCATGTACTCCAAATTGGGGTGGGGAGGTTGGTTCTGCAATATTACAGGACAGATCGGAGTAATATAAAAACAACTTCATTCATGGTCAGGCACTAGTACATCCACAATGCAAATCTATATCAGTCTCTCTTGTTGCCAAATTAATCCAAAGTGCTCAAACAAAAGTTACTGGCAGTAGCTAAACCAAGAGGTTGAGTTTAGGCACTCAATTTAAAATTATTACTCCTTAAACAAAAAAGCCTCCTGATAGTTTAGCGGTTTAGTGAGAAAGTTTAAAATGCCTGTTTAGGACAAGCAGGCATCCATCCAGATCGGGTGGTTATGGATTTGAATCTTGGTGGCATAAATCTGTGGTAATAACTAATGATTTGCTGTGGCTTTGCATGTAAATATCTTTCTGTCGATTAGTGTGACGCAGGATGCAGGAAATGAATTGCGAGCAACAAACAAGTTCTTAAAGCTTTAAAAAAAACAAAAAAAAACAGCAACAAACACCAAAGATAACAAGTTTTTTTTTTTCTTTTAAAGTTCTGGTTAACATCTGGTAAACTCCACCAGAAATAAATAGAAGTTTGAGTCTGGATAATTCTCATTTCTGGGATACTGCTGATAAGCAATCATTGTAATAAAATTGATCCTTTAATGCTGCAAGACAGACACTCAAAAACCCTTAATTTTTCAAAATCTTTCCAACAGAGGAGTCACATTCCAGCTCCGCATGCTTAACTGAATGCAGCAGGACAAAAAGGAGGGCAAAAGCATAGCGTAAAGGCACTGTGTTATTTCTACAAGCCAACAGACGTAAATCCAGGAGAAATCGAGACCATATCGCTGACCGCTTGTTTTTCCCAAAAGTGTTAAAAGAAAATCCAGGGAGGGGGTGACTGACCTCCAAAGACCAATAAATCAGTTCTATCACCAGGAAGCCAGTGAGCATCCAGAGAAGTCCGAGCAAAGGGACAGAGACAGTGCAAAAGTCAGTCAGTAGAGAGGGCACTGAGGGCAATTCTGTTAGTTTGTTCAGTGCCCACAGAGTTAAAAATACAGACATACAACACGCACGCACACACAAACGGTTCTTATTTCACTCAAAAGCTGGACTACAAGAGCAAATTCAGGAACACAGGTAGAAAATGATGCTGTAAGTAAACAAACAGTATTTAAAGGAACAGTTCAAAATGTTTTTTTTCCCTTTGTTTGTTAGTTTTGTTTCAGAGCAGTGTTTTCCCAAAGTGTGCACAGCTGCCCCCTCGTGGGCTGCAAAGGTACTTCAACTTGGCCTTGAGTGGGCTTGCCCCCCCCCCCAAAATTACCTAAAAGTATTTATGATTATATATTTACATTTTAAATCATTAAAAAAAAACATGCTGACGATTTAAGTTACTGGCTGTTCATTTATTTTACTGATGTTTGACTTATCATAGTTGGGAAAATGGTTAAAATGGAGTGGTGAAATAAATCTGTAAATAGAGACAAAATCTTCACTGGGAAACCAACAGAAGATTAAAATGTGACAAAAAAAAATAAAGGAACTATTTAATCTTCATCTGATGAGTTGATCAGAGTTCAAAGATTTTCGGATTTCAAATTGTGTCGCAACATTTTTAAGTTTGGGAATGTCTGGATTAGAAGATCAGCTCTGCTCTCTGTTAGTCTGGGAACCTTTTCATCTATCAGCTGATGAAGAAACAGCTGACATTTTGTCCCTTCCGGTGTAGCCAGAGGATATCCAGGCAGGCCATTGTTTACAAATGAAGCCATTTTTGATCTTGTAGCAGGTCTGAAACAACATTCAGTACATTGCTGTGATAAAGCACCACCCAGCATGCATTTCTAATGGCATTTGTTTATGTTTTTTGACACGTGGAAGCCTTTTCTTACAATTATTTCAAAAAAGAACAAAAATATATATCTTCACAGTTCAAAGAATGAGAAATAAGTGTGATAAAACAATGCGCTGCACATGAATTCAAGGCCTAATTAACAAATTAAAGATGAATATGTTGCCTTTTGAGTTCACATTAATAAAACCTTTTCAACACTTTTTTTTTAACGAAGCCTCTGATATATTTGCTTGAAAAACACATTTACATGTGCGTAAGTGCCATATTTATGCGTGTCCTGCATCCTTTGTGTGAATGTGCCATCCTCACAATTAAGGCTACACATCTGCAGGATACAATTAAGCACAGAAATTATTTTTTTGGGGGGGGGGGGCACAGAATGTGAAGAAAGGTCAGCAGCAGACTCAAAACAGATGGCAATAAAAACTAAGATTTTAAGCGTTAACACTTTATTTACATCATCATCATATTCCAGAGTAGCCCAGGAACAACACGGCTCTGATCTGCCACCTAGTTTGCATCCTTTTAAACCTCCAGGTATGTACAAAGTACATGGGCAGATTAGTATGTATGTGAAGAGTAACACTTGTATTACAGTCTATACACTGAAAGAAAAAAAAAACAACTATATCAGAGGCTTATGTCAAAAGTAACATAGGAATGTTAACGGGCCAACAGCATTCACGCATCCTCACAACAACAAAACGCGACTTCAAAAGAAAACAGAAATCTGTGCTCGGGTCTGCTTGTTGGTTTTTATCCTTGACTAGCCAGAAGGTCAGTAGGTCATGGTCCGAGAAAATGTTTCGTTTGATCCTTTTAAGTTGATCCTATACACATAAAAAATTTACACAGATGAAGGAGACCTCATGGATGGATGGCCTTGTTATTTAACAAGCACGGCTCTCTCAGTAGATGACCTCATAGACGGTTGCCTTCTTGTCTCCTGAGCCTGTCACAATGTACTTATCGTCAATGGAGATGTCACAGCTCAGCACTGAGGATGACTCCTTTGACTGTCAGGGGGGAATAAAAGATGTAAGAAAAATTATGATAAAAGTGAGACCGACGAAGGCCGCTCATTTAATAGATGACTTTTTTTTTTTTTGATACATGACATTCTTGTTAATCTGAAGCCACAGAAGGTTGATTCAGACACTTGTTCAGTTCACAATATCTGCAAAAGTAAAGTTCAGTCACGCAGCGACTCTCACTGCTATCTGGCTTCATGCCAGTTTGTGTCCTAACAACACAAACTGGCATGAAGCCAGCTGGTCTGTTGGGGTCAGGTCTGGACTCTGGCAGCTTTTCACCAGCTTTTTGGTTTTCTTGGCAGTAGGCTTCAGGTCTTCTGTGTTCTTAGTTGCTTGTCTACCCAAGGCCCTTCTTCCCAGATGACTCAGTTTGTCTGGGAAGCCATATGTAGGAAAGCTGTTCCACAATTTCAGACTGATGGAAGTTACTGTTCTCTTGGATATTATCAATATCTCTCCCCAGATCTGTGACTTGAGACAAACCAGTGTGGCACGTCTAGCGACAGTTCTCTCGACCTCGACTGTGAGGCACATAAACTCATGTGTGCCTTTCCTCAGTATGTCTGATTAATTTACAGGTGGAATGTGAGTGTCATAGCCAAAGCTTTGATTTGATTTAGGTAATTAAAGTGTTTCAGTTCCTTATTTTTTTAAAAATTAAGATTAACTGAATCCATGAATTTCGGATGAGTTTGAAAGATGGCATAAAGTAATATTCAAGAATTGAAGCTGAATGAGAGGCATCGCATCTTAAGTTTTCTTATTTTGCTTTATTTGCACCCTCACTTGTGCATTTTTCATCTTTTTATCTATTAATTCATTCAGTCCAGCTTATGTATTCTCATAATTGACTCTCCTGTCTCTTTAGACTATTCACTCTCACCTGCTTCACTTTCCCACCTGCTGCATCGCCTGCTCTTCCCTGTTCATATGTTTTCATTTGTCCAGTCATCCCCCTCAGCAGGCTATTCCCAGTCTCACCCTACCTACTACTACTGCTTTAGCTCTCCGGCATTCTGCTGCTCAGTTTTGTTTTGCACCGGATTAATCCCAACTTGTTGTTGAACTTTGTGAGTGCTTAGCATTCTGCATCAGCTGCTCCCTGTACTTTGTTTACCTGCATGTATCTTTCTTTTTCTTTTTTCTTTCTAAACCTTGAGTCTCCTTTTGCAAGTAAAGCTCACCTTTTGCTTTTTACAAGCTGTCTTTTGTGTCCTACTCTTGGGTCCTCTGAATAGAGCCCTGATAACTAAACTTTACATTTAGTGAGCAAAAAAGGTGCTTGATGTCTCTCTCTGATTTGAGGTTATTTCTATCACATCTGTAACCCTTGGCTATTATGCTGTGCTGCGTTTGGACTCTCCATGTTTGTGCTCTTGCCCATTTACCTGAAATATGCTGGCTCCGTATGGGGTTCTCCATGCATTTAGCAGATTGTCTTTTCCTGTACTTACAAACCACTTCCCTGTAGAGGATGACAAACTGCATTAGACTACACCAACAAGAAGAGCTGAACAAAGTTATTTTAGTGAAGCTTAAATTGCTCACGTAGCTGCTAATTCACTATCTTATTAGCTGGACTTCCCCAAGACTTGGTAAATATATTCTTTTCATATTGTAAAACACAGGTGGGAACATGTCTGGCAACAGAACCATCTCAATGAATGTGTTTATTCTTACCACAGTGCGCAAATCTGAGTGACAGAACGCAGCTTTCATGCAGGTGGAGCTGGTATTTATCAGGTTTGGTGACATGCAGCACCTCCACATTACTGTTCTCCATCCCCACTGCCAGCCACTCTCCCGTTGGACAGTATCCCAGTGAGAAGATCTGCAGCCAAGCCCGACATACCATTATTAATGACAGCTATGTCTCTTATATTCTATATATATATATATGATACATATTATATCTCTCATATTAGGACAAGGTAGGCATCTGAGTTCATGAATAATACGTTTATTTGGGGGTGGGCACAGAGCATGTTTCAAAAATATGCCACAATCCCACACCCCCAACCTGCAACCCCAGCAGGACTGTTTTAAATATGCAATTATATATTATAAAGAGTTAGATGAGTAGTTAAGTCCCAGCATTTTTTTAAAGACCAAAATGCAAACATGGAATATAACTCGATAGCTGACAAACCTGGCAAACCATTGCATCTTTTCTTTGTCAAATGGTTACAAATTTGCTAAAGCCATAGAGAGGGGGAGTGGGGTTAGACCTGACATTACTGGAAAGCCTAAGAACTCTATCAGCCATGACTGTCCTCTCTGAGCTCTCTTTACTGCACACTCACCTCCTCATGTGCACACTGAAATGGCTCTATTCAGGAAAATTGCAGTAATGGTCTATTATTGCTGCTTTTCTACTCACAAGGGGAAAAAAAAACTAAAGTCTACCTGCACATATTATTAGTGTTAAAAGTATTTGAGGACAGGGCTCAGTCTGGCCTTTAGTGTGGGTTAAATGTTCTGAACTGAGCTTGTAAACGACTGCAATAAATCAAAACCCGAGACAGTAATCACGCAAACTGCAAATGGGAGTGACTTGTCCTGGGGTGCACAATTTTCATCTGTGACATTTTACCACCAAATAATAATAGACGTCTGTGCAAAAACCCGAATTTTTAAACACAGAACATACACCTGAAAGCTGCCGGAGGAGCAGGACAAATTCCGCACTGCTACACTGTGATCCCTGCCAACATGTCGCATATGCATGGTGAAATACAGCAAGTCGGACAGAAATTGGTTTATGAGACATAAGATAAATAAGGGCTGATAGAAATGTGTACCTGAGAGGTGAAGTCGTGCTGTTGCAGCTGGCGTCCCTCTCTCAGGTCCCAGGACCGGACAGTGTTATCCAGCCCCCCAGTCCAAAGCTTGGTTCCATCGTTAGAGATGTCTATACAGCTGGCTCCATCTGTGTGGCCCTGAAACTGCCTGCAGAGAAACAAGACAAACCCATAAATAACAAGAAGCACTAAAAAAAAGAGTGCAAACCTCCACCAAGGCAGCTCACTCTGTGGTCAGTGTTTACTTTGAAGGGAATAGTATATTTTGTATATATTCATTTTGTTTTCTTTGTTCTTTTTAAATGTACTTTAAGACGTTTGTAGTGCAGTAAAAATCAGATAAGAGTAGCATGACAGATATTTACTTTGATTACACAAACATTATGTAGGAGTAGGTAATGGATAATATGTATTGATTTGCAAATAACCTGACATGAATAACTTGAGCTTATGATATAAAGAATATGATGTAAAGATGTTGTATTTATATTTGTTGCTGCCAACTTGGTCAGGATTCCCTTGAAAAACAGGTTCTTAATCTCAAGGGACTTTCCTGATTAAATAAAGGTTAAATATTAAAAAATATATATATATATATACAGTATATATATACTGCCAAAAGTATTCACTCATCTGCCTTCACACACATTTGAACTTGAGTGACAGCCCATTCTTAATCCATGGAGTTACATATGATGTTGGCCCACCCTTTGCAGCTGTAATAGCTTCAAATCTTGAGGGTTTAGGAGTGTTTATGGGAATTTTAAACAATTTTTCCAAAAGCACATTTGTGAGGTCAAACACTGATGTTGGATAAGAAGGCCTGGCTCACAATCTCCGCTCTAATTCATCCCAAAGGTGTGTTCTCGGGTTGAGGTCAGGACTCTGTGCAGGCCTGTCAAGTTCTTCCACACCAAACTCTCTCATCCATGTCTTTATAGACCTGCTTTGTGCACTGGTGCGCAGTCATGCTGGAACAGGAAGGGGCCATCCCCAAACTGTGCCCATAGTTTGGGTGTTGGGGGCATGAAATTGTCCAAAATGTCTTGGTATGCTGAAGCATTAAGAGTTCCTTTCACTGGAACTAAGGGGCCGAGCCCAGCTCCCGAAAAACACCCCCGCACCATAATCCCGCCCTCCACCAAACTTTACACTTGGCACAATGCAGTCAGACAGGTACTGTTCTTCTGGCAACCACCAAACCCAGACTCATCCATCAGATTGTCAAATGGGGAAGTGTGATTTGTCACTCCAGAGAACACGTCTCTACTGTTCTAGAGTCCAGTGGCACCGTGCTTTACACCACTGCATCTGACACTTTGCATTGCACTTGGTGATATAAGGCTTGGATGCAGCTGTTCAGCCATGGAAACCCATTCCATGAAGCTCTCTGCACACTCTTCTTGAGCTAATCTGAAGGCCACATGAAATTTGGATGTCTGTAGTAATTGACTCTGCAGAAGGTTAGTGACCTCTGTGCACTATGCATCTCAGCATCCGCTGACCCCGCTGTCATTTATGTGGCCTGCCACTTCGCCACTTGTTCATAATTGCTCTCACTTTGTTATAATCCCACTAACAGCTGACTGTGGAATGAATAATGAGAAAATTTCACGACTGGACTTGCTGCACAGGTAGCATCCTATCACGGTACCACGCTGGAATTCACTGAGCTCCTGAGAGCGACTCATTCTTTCACGAATGTTTACAGAAGCAGTCTGCATGCCCAGATGCTTGGTTTATACACCTGTAGCCATGGAAGTGATTGGAACACCTGAATTCAATGATTTGGATGGATGAGTGAATACTTTTGGCAATATACTGTATATTTCTAACTAACTAGGCAGCTCATCCTCTCTCTTCAACAATCTGTTTTGGTGTTATATCCAAAGTTTGGACACACCTTCTCATTGAGTGGTTTTTCTTTTTTTTTTAAAAATTGTCTGCACTGATGCTTAATACTAATGTCATCCAAACTATGAAGAAATACATATGGAATTATTTAGTTAACAAAAAGGGTTAAACAAACCAGAATAATTTTATATTGTGGATTGTTCAAAGGAGGCACCTCTTGCTTTTTACATCTTGGCATTTTCACACTCAGCTTTATGAGGTAGTTATCTGGAATGACGTTCAGTTAACAGCAGGGGGTGCTTTGCTGGTGACACTGTTGGCGATTTATTCAAAATCCAAGGCACGCTTAACCAGCATGACTACCCACAGCATTCTGCAGCAACATGCCATCTCATCTGGTTTGTGCTTAGTGGGACCATCATTTGTTTTTCAACTGGACAATAACCCCCCAAAACACACCTCCAGGCTATGTAAGGACTATATGACCAAGAAAGAGGATGATGGAGTGTTGCGTCAGATGACCTGGCCTCCACAATCACGTGAACTAAACCCAAGTGAGATGGTAGGGGACGAGTTGGACCGCAGAGTGAAGGTAAAGCAGTGCTTTACCTGCTCGGCCGAAAAAGGGTTTAACTCGGCCCTGCAGGCTAGCTGGTCTTGAACCAAGAACGCGTGACGAAAGCAGCAGAAGGGCGTGACTCTGCCATCTCAACGTAAAGTTTTCTACCGCTATTTCACTGCATGGCTCTCCTCCACAGTGTGCCTGACTGCCCCTCCCTCAGCCTAGTTCTGTCAGAAGTTTCTTCCTGTTAAAAGGAAGTTTTTCCTTCCCGCTGTCGCCAAATGCTTGCTCATTGGGGGTTGTTTTGACTGTTGGGTTTTCTCTGTAATTACTGTACCTTTACCTTACAATAAAGCACCTTGAGGCGACTGTTTGTTGTGATTTGGCCCTATATAAATACACTGAATTGACTGAGAGAATGCCAAGAGTGTGCAAAGCTGTAATCAAAAGGTGCCGATTTTGAAGAATTTAAATCTAAAACATATTTTGGTTTTTTGAACACTTTTAAGTTTACTACATGTTCCTTCATAGTCTGGATGACTTCAGTATTAATTTACAATGTAAGAAAAAAAATAATGGAAACACTGAATGAGAAGGTGTTTCCAAACTTTTGACTGGTACTGTACTTTGAAAGAAAGACAGATGAGTAATGTAAAAGTGAGATCAGAGGTCAAATGTGACATGATATTTGGATGCAAACTATAATGTGATATTTAGAATCCCCATATACCATATAAATATTGCCAATACAAATTAAAGGCAGCAGAGTTTTAAGCATAGTTTTAAAGATAAAATACATTTTATGTAAATTTGACCTTATTTGACCTTAAAGACGAGGTCAGAGGTCCAAAGTAACATGATATTTAGAATTCCCATATATAATGCCAGTCTGTCGCAGGGCTAACACAGAGAGACAGACAAACCTTTGCACTCACATTCACACCTCACCAGTTAACCTAACCCCACTAAGTTGGTGAAGTTGGCCTGATATCAACCAGGTCAGCATCTTGATAAAACTAATAGGTAGACAACATTTATTGCTGTTTTTGGTTTTTAATAACAGGTTCACAAGTTAGCTTTTGTTATATCACCTTCCCCAGCTCCATACCTAACCAGAGTCTGGTTGTGAAGATCCCAGACAGCGATGTTTCCATCAGAGCAGCAGGAAAAGCAGACTTTGGAATCAGGACTGATAGCCAGAGCATAACACGCAGGTGCTGACGAAGTCAATTCTGCTTTGATCCGAGGAGTCGGCGTAGCCAAATCCCAGATTGATAAAGTACTCGCTTCGCCCCCAACAATGAGGGTTCGTCCATCAGGAAGTAATCGACAGGATCGAATGTAGTTATCTCTGTTCTGATGTGCCAGAAACAGAACTGTCATTGAAATGTATGCATGCAGGAAACTAGTGGCTGTAAAACACTTAGAAAACGAGCAGCATTCTAAAAGTATGTTATCTGAGGACCGATGTGTTGCACTCACAAGGCAGTCCAGCTGGGAAACAGGGGTCTTGTTGCCCGGGTGACTGATATCCCACACCTTGACACAGCCCTTGCCGCCGGTATAAACATGACGCGTAGGGTTACTGATGGTAACGGCACACACAGACCTCCCCGTGGGTGAGAGTATTGATCTGTCTAGCATGGCGCGGGATGCCGGGGCCAATCAGTGCGTCCGGAGGAAAAGGCACTGGCTGCATCTGTCCGTCAGCGCTCACATGAAAGGAATAGGCTCTAGAGGAAAGTAAAGGGGTCATGTGAGTGGATGAAAAGTGGTGAGAAAAAGTAAGACAAAAGTAAGCAGCGCGTAATAAATATTGGTGAACTTTCTCAGTGTGATTATGCCATTTGAGAAGGAATGGAAGAAACATACGGTTTTCCACCAGGAATGCCTGACAGGTTAGGAGGAAGTCCAGGAACACGTATGTGGTGGTGAGGATCAAATCCCACCTAAAGAGCACAAGATTATTTATATTTAGAAAGTATACAAAAATGCTTCAGAGGGTGTGCAGGGCAGGAAGGCATTTGTAGTGACATGTCAGGAACAAAGGTCTTTTTTTTTTTTACATCCACAGACCTCATTTATAAAATTTACAAATGATCCGTTTTAATCATAAGTATGACTTAAACAGAAACCAGGTGCAACTAATTATTTAATTATTACACTCTGATGTGGAAAGGATTTTATGTCTCATAAAAGTGGTTTTCCCACTGTTTATGTAGGAATGTTACAGATACCCAGTAGGAATGAATTACGGTGTTTTGAATTAGTAGCAGGTTTAAAATTAATTACAAGCAGCATGTTTTATAAATAGCATGTCAAATTAGAAATAAGTACCCTTAGATGTTCTTTGAAAATCCTGAAAACTGTGCTTTAGAGGCAGGAAAGTTTTCAAAGGCCACAATGTTTTTTGTTTTTTTTATGCTTAAAGATCTATGCTTTATAATATCAGCCACAGTTCTGACTTTTCTGCCCAATCTTATCTAACTTGACACACTCCCTACCTGCAGGTTGTGCTTTGCTTATCAGCTCTTTCGTTGATTAAATAACACATATTGCCTGGTTTCACCCTCCTTAACCATCACTCTTATTCTATTTCAGTTTAGTTTCCAGAATAAGTTTGATCTTGTTTTTTTTCTGTCAAAAATGTCTAGTTTTATTTCAGTTATTGTATAAAATAAGACAAATAGAAAACTCTTTTTTCAGCCCATCTTGACCTGCTACCTGATGAGCCATTACCATCATCCAGGGAACATTTGTCCATATATGGTTACCATTTTAAGACAATTTCCCATTACATAATTGACATAAACAGCTAAAAAATATAGTTACAAAAATACACCTAAATGGAATAACTTGTGGAATAAAAGTGACAGTTATCGTTATCAGTTCCCAAGCTATTGTTTACATCTGCTATATGCATGCATCTGTGCGTGTTCAGATACCACTTGTGTGCGTCCATAGGCTGCCACAGCGGCCGCAGCCACTGCACTCATCTGTGGGGAAATGTTATGCAAGCCAGTGTAGGCTGCTCCTGTTCCACTCAGCTCTCCATTCATACCAGGGTGAGGAACCATTCCAAATGGGCCGGGGTATGAGCAGGGCACTGCCAGGGGTGTGCGAAGACCAGGGGCTACAAAACAAAACAGTTGTGACATAAACATCTGAGGTTATATCTGAAGCTTTTAAACAAAGTTTTAGACTTAAACATTTCATAGACATATTCTTGCCTACACTCAGTCATATACTTTTGAATTTGTACTGAGTTTCCACTGTGTGACAGATGCCAACAGAGATGTGTTGTGTTGTGTGTGCAGTACTTACTCAGTGCCTCAACTCCTGATGATTTACTGGGTGCCGACCTCAAGCCAGGGGTGGAGGCACTGCTTGGTGTGGGGGCTTCGGAGCGGGATGTCGGGGTGCTGGACTTGGACACAGGAGTTGTGGACTTCTCATTCTACAACACAAATTAGTAAAGGAAGACATCCACATAAAAAGCTGAAAGACATGCAAATTTTTGATTTTTTCAAATTTTATAACAGTGCAGGAGCATTCATTGGATTCACTGAATGAGTTTGTGACTCATACTGGATGGCTATAAATAGAAAATTAAAATAAATGAAAAAAAAATAATATCAGGAGGCTGTCCAAATGCCTCACCAAATTAATATCTTTAGACTTGGATGAAGGTGTGCTGCTGGAGGAAGCGATGGAGGAAGGACTCAGTGGCGGGTTACTTGCTTCGACCGACGGCTTTGACCCAATCCATTCTCTCCGTGGAGAGTGTGCAGGACTTCCTCGAGGAGACGCTGGATCCTGTGAGCACAGGTAAATATAAGGGACCGAGCTAGGTCACATTCTTCTGATAGGTAACACAGGAGCTGCAAGTCTGGTCGTATGCAGGTATTGTTTTGTACCTCATTGGAGACATCCACTACCAAGTTATCGTCACTCTTCTCTCCATCACTTTCCTGGGTCAAACAGAAAGGAGCACACTTAATGTTTAAGCCATTATAGTGAAAGAGTAAATAAATAAAACATGTTTTGTAGAATGCAGAATTTAAAATGTAAAAGTAATTTATTCTGTGTTGAAAGTGGATGGTGCTCAGGTCTTTTGTGTCCACTTGTTTGAATTTACTTAATTTACTTTACTTTTTTTTAAAATTAATTAATTAATTAATTATATAAAAACAAATCAGAATCCGTTTATCCAGCTCAACACCTGATAATAAATTCACATAAAAAGATCTGTTTAATGAAGGATTTAACACCATAAGTGAAGACCATAAAATATTTTTATTTCCTCTGTCAACTTTCATTGTTGTCACTGTCATGGTCTCCGGGTCTTTGATCCAGGGTTTTGAGGTTTTTGAGTTTTGTTTTGAAAGGATTATTGTTCCAGTTTATTTTCCTTCCCTTTTCACATCATGAGTTATTTCTTTGTTTCTCAGGTTGTTTGTTCCCTTGTGATCCAGTCCACCCCGGTCTGGTTTTTGTCTCTGGATTTTATCCTTAGCTCCGCTTGCGTGAAGTCAGCTGCGTCTCAGTGTTTGTTTACCTTCCTGTCCTGATGGCAAGGTCGTGTGTCTTAGTGTCTTTGTTTGCCACTTCCTGTTTTATTTTGGTGTGCTTTTGTTCCGTGTGAGGTGTGTTTAATTTTGCTTCCTATGTTTGTCTCCCCAGCTGTTTCCTACTGTCTCATTACCACTGACAGATCAATTTATTACAGCAGCCTACTCAGGTAGGCTGCAATATTTAAACAATGCCCAAATGGTAGTAAGGGGTCTGAAGTGTGCCAAGAAAATATCCCCCACACTGTCACAACACCACCAGCAGCCTGAATCATTGATGCAAAGTGAAATGGATCCATGCGTTCAAGTTTTTCGTGTCGAATTCTGACCCTACCATCCAAATGTTTCCATGTACGCTCAGTTTCCTGTTCTTGGCACCCTGTGTGGTCTTCTGCTGCTGTAGCCCAAATGCTCTCCTGCATCCTTTAGTTGCAAAGAGTGGTTATTTGAGTTACTGCTGCCTTCCTCTCTGCTCCGAGTCAGCTCAAAGTCTGACAGTCTCCTGTGACCTATGACATCAACAAGGCATTTTCACCCAGAGAACTGCCACTCACTGGATATTTACTCTTGTTCAGACAAATCTCAGTAAACCCTAGAGCTGGTTGTGTGGGAAATTCCCAGTAGATCAGCAGTTTTTTAACCCATCTGGCAACAGCAACCATACCATGTTCAAAGTCCGTCTTTTTCTTTTTCTTTCCCGTCTGACGGTTTGAACTTCCGCAGGTCATCTTGACAGTGTCTACATGCTTGAATTCACTGAGTTGATGACTTGTAATTGGCTGATTAGATTAACGAGCAGTTGAGCAGGTGCACCTGACGAAGCGGCTGGTGAATATATCCCCAAAAGAGCCTAAAGGTAAAGTTTCTGGAGTAGTAGGGGTTGGAACAGCAGACAGTGATGCAGGGCAGAAGCAGGTAAGATGACAAGTTCTGTAGCTTAAATAAATGTGTAGATAGGTGTGTTTGGTGTGTGACACGAGGAGAGTGAGGGATGTTACATACAGCATGGCACAGCTTGAGTTGCCTGTATGAACTGGCTCACAGGGTAAACACCATTTGTTAAATATAATGGTCAAAACAGCTTCCCTATGGAGCATCCCAGCGGGTCATCTGAAGTACAGATCATAAACTTGGCTTAAAGACCTTTGGCATGCCATGTTTCTATAAGTCTCTAGGGTCAGCTGGGCAAGAAATGAAAACGTAATAGTGGATTTTATGTAAAAGTCAGCTCTCCTAGTTTCATCTCTGAAATAAAGAATAACTGATCTCAGTTTATTTCATTTAGTCAAAAACATGTAGTTAATGTAGCCATGACAGTACAGGGGGCATGTAATCATGAGAGAACTAAATAATTGAGCTCTCCCTGTCCCTAATCCTTTCTAATGAGCTTAATAATAAATCTTCTCTGCAGTTAAAAAAAAAAAAAATCATTTTAACATATTCACTCACATAGCGTGTGGAGGTCAGCTCCTTATCATCTGTCTTCTGTTTCTTGCTGTCAGAGGAATAATCACTTGAACTTCGATGCTTCTCTCCGGTTCGAAAATTGGCTGATGGAGAGATAGATGAGCTCTGAAAGAAGCAACAAACATTTACTTAACAGAACCTGATGAAAACAGATTATTTTGTTCTAAAATGCATAAACTATATACTGGAAAATCATTATATTTATAAAAAAAAAAAAGTGGCATAATCAGAAAGGACTGGCCAGAAAAAAGTCTAAAAAATGGCCCCAAGACACACTTTTTCTGCTGTATGTGTATATTAAATATATTCTAACTATTTCTATCTCTATTTTTTGGTGCCGAGCCAGTTGTGGCTTGGTGACAGCCCCCACTGGCATCGTTTCTGACTGGTTTCAGAACCAATTCTGGGCAAATTCTTACAGTGGCCCATCCCATAGCCACAGGTTAAATTTTGGGCACAGTAACTGTGTGGTACTCTAACACTTTTAAATTAGACATCTGTGGAAAACTGCTATTAGAGCACCAGCTCACAGCATCTGCAGAAACAACTTTCAGGAACTTTTTGCATGTCATTTTTTTGTGCTCTACAACAAACAGAAAAATCATTCATTTCCATTGCCTCAAGGCAGAAATCCCAGAAACACAAATAACTCAAACTTCAAATAAGACCAGAACTGACCACCAGAGTAAACAAGCAGTGCATAAAGACAGGAGAAAAAAAATCAGCATAAAGTGTCGAGCATGTCATGCAAGTTTGCCAAAGGTGTTCAAGTGCGCTGAGATCCGGTGAGGATGAAAATCACACTTCCCCTCTGAGGGGATTAGTGGACAATGTCAGCAAAATGCCCCCCACAGTATAATATAGATCTCTTCACTGTAGGTGGTCAAGGGTTCAGGTTTTTCCATTAATTGAATGTAACCTAGATATTATTTTCATTTGTTTGGTGTATCCCTTTAGGGAACAATAGTATCATTTATGGGTCAACCTAAGAATTCACAAATAATAAAATAAACAGAGAGAATCCTTGAGGCTCTGCTGAAGAAGACGTGATTATCAAATGCAAAACCAGCTCTTGAGACAGAACCACAAATGTACCCTCGGACAAACTGAAAGGCAATATGTAAGCTGCAGCTTTTACTGCTAAAAGAAAACTTTTGAATGTGCTAAGACTTGTGCCATCAGTCAACAATGCGAGCAAAAAATAAAAGACAAAGCCGAGCAGTGCAAACACAATGCGCTCCACTGCTAGATTTCCATCGCGCTTTTAAAAGATCCTCTGCCTGTCAAAACAATTTCCTTTTTGCTGTATCACACAATACAAAAGCACCACTGCAGCCTTGACAGTTTGACTACACCATCGCAGCTTTAGGGGGAGGATTTCACTGATGTCTCTCTTTCTTAATCAAATATGGCATCCTTTAAATACCGTTACTGAAGGATTAATCTTCTTTGAGAAGCAAGGATCAAAATAAGGTCAACTAAACATTTCCCCTCTAGCACTTGCCTGTCTCTGCTGATTTCTCTCTCTCTCTCATTGGGAGGTCCTTCTTACCCAGCAGACGATGGACAGAGAAGAAAAATAAAGCAGGACCTTTAGCTCGACCTTTCCACTAACTCACGCTTGTAACCTTTCCGCTGCCCTTTGCCGTGCTGCAAGTGTTGATGACAAAGATTCTGTGGGGGGAGGAGTGAGGGGTTCACTGTGTGTGTGTGTGTGTGTGTGTGTGTGTGTGGGGCTGTGCTCAGGCAGCACTTGTACCTGTTTACATTTTAGTACTCCATATGTGCAAACAATGTTAAGGAGCCTGTGTGTGTGTGTGTGTGTGTGTGTGTGTGTACAGGTGTGTGTCTTGTCTTGAGTGAGACTAGGCAAATTGAGCCCCTGACTCTGTGTCGCTCTATTTCCAGACTGATTAGATTAATTAGCCTGCAAATTAGCTCTTTCAAAAACATCAAAGCAAATTAATTTTGCCGCAGAGACAAATGAAGGCGCCGCCGACAGTACGAGCATTATGAATGTGAGGACCTCTGAGGTGTGGTTGAGTGAGAGTATTCATTTTCATTCACATCATAATTATATTTGCCTCCCATTTCAAATTGATTCTGCAGCTCCTGATAATGATATCTGCAACCTCGAGAGTTCTGTGTTTTTCAGCCTTACAAACAGCTTTGCTGGCTCCCTTGTGTGTCTCGGATAATTGGAAGCATGGATGTCCAGGATGAGCGCGTTTCTGCAGGTTACTCTGCTGTTGTTGAGCGCCACGAATTCAGGGTGCATCACAGGGTTTCAAAAATAGAGGTGTAAAAATTACCATTCCACATTATATATCTTTAATGTGATGTTTTGTGTTAATTGTAACCACAAACTATTTATGACAACCATTTTCATTTTCAGGATTTCTCTGATCACACACGCACACATTTATACTGTATGCACACACCTGCCTGGAAGATGCCCACTTCTGACAGTCTGACACTGAGCAGGTGCTGCCTTTGTGTCTGTCTTTGTCTCATCTTCCCTTTCTGTTTTGTTTGTCTCTTACCAAATAATTACTTGCCTATTGATTAATCTGGGAACCCATCAACTAGTCTTCTGACCTAGCCTCTGGGAACAACGCGACAAAGAGAAATTTGCAAAAAAAAGAGTTATTTTTAGATAATAAAAAGATAAATCCTTGTCGAGATTGCGTTTGAGCACGCGTGTGTCCTCTTTTGCGCTCCACACAGTCTGTCTACCTACGTACATGCAACCAAAACTTGCTCGTAATTAGTATCGTTGGACTCCCACTTCTTTCTTCAGAGACCCAGGAATTCAAGCATGTTAGCAACAACCACCACATTCGCCAAGTAAGTCAAATTTATTCAGATTTAAAGGTAGATTTAATTCACAGAATATCCATATTTGGGCTCAAACTTCAAAACAACCTTCCAGTTTTAAGCTAGCAGAGAGGTCCTTGCTCTCTGAAGTCATCACCAAATTTATAAATGAAATATTTATAAAGAGATTTTTTTTTCTCAGTTGGACCATGGGCTGCTCTGTACAGACGAGTTCTGCAAAAAAAACCCAAAAAACCCCCCAAATCTTTAGCGCTCTTACATCTCTCTCACTCTGCTCAGCTCAGTTAGTCTTTTATTATTCTGTCGTCAACACAGCATGAAAAGCCAGATTGTAAATTGTATACAGAGCTTTTAAAGAGCATCCTGGCATACACAAAGACAAGCAGACTGCATCTGTACAGCTTGTTTACCAGTAACAAACCTCAACAGAAAAAGTCTGAAAAGAGAAGGCCGCTGTAGCGATCGCACAAAAAATAAGCTGCACTGCGTTGACTTCAACAGGTGATTAACAGTAAAGGTCAGTCTAAACTTGAAAGCGGCCTCATTAGAAATGCATTCCTCTTCTTTCTTTTCTTTTCTTTTTTTTTTTTTAAATGCAACATCCAGACAAAGATGGTTACATTCTTACTATTTGATTGCACTTCTGTGACTGGGAAAAACAAGAGAAAATGTATTCCTTTGTGTGGCAATTGTTATCTTTTAGTGAAATTAGTGAAAGGAAACCACACAAAAACCAAAAAATTTTTTTTAAAAAAGCCATCGTCACTGACAACAATTAGTGTCGTGTGAAAAGTGTAGCCAGTCCCACCACCGACGACAGGTCTGAGAAGCTGTAGTCCTTAAACACCCGTTAACGACATAATTGACTTCCTGTACCAGCATCTATACGCACGCACCTACACACACGCACACACGCGTGGAGTTTACATTCATTATAGTGTGTATGGTGCTAACGCCAAGGACATTAAGGCACAGATGTTCATGCAATTCACACACACTGTACTCTGTGGACTGTTGCCAAGGCAACTGCAGACCACTGACAAGGGGCTTATTGGTTTCATGAAGTGACTGTTGGCCACCATGTCAAAGAGCAGCTCTGCATGTGTGTGCGTGTGTGTGTGTTCTCACAGGGCACTAATGAAAGGCATCCATCATTCTGGCCTCTCTCTATCTTTATCAAAGCTTTCTTATGACCTCACGCGCACACACACACACACACACACACACTGCTAATTTGCTCCCATCATGGTGCCTACACCTTTAAGCGTACGTGTGCATGCACCCAGGTGTGTTTGTGCGCACGCGTGTGCGTATGTGTGTGTGAAGGAGGACACTACATGGGGGGGGGGCAACAGATAACAAACATACCTCCCAGTTAAAGCATTCCTCCTGTTTCCGCCTACTCCAAAACACCAAGAAAGCACACACACACGACACACACATACACAAGCTTCTAAACTCATGCATGCTTGTGTGTTGAGTGTGTGCGCTCAGGCTGCTGGTGTAAAGAAATGCTAATCTGCTCATTGAGTATTCAACAAACCAAATGTTTGCCTTGGGAAAAACGCTGCGCTTAAGGGACTAATTACTACAACCGCTGGATAGAACAGTGATCTGTTGCGCTGCCTCTTTCTGCTCCCTCCTTCCTTCACTAACCATACTGCGCTTTTTCACTTTTTTCTCTGCTCACCTTGGGGTTTCTCTTTCACCCGGTTTTATCTTTTCTTGCTAGCTGTTGCCAGTTTCCCATATCAGATATTTTTATTACACGCAGCACAGGTGAAGAACACATACATGACGAGAAGATCGGAAGCTTCTTATGTTTTCATTGTTTCTAGTATCATTATGTCTTACTGTGATCTGTTTCGTTCTCGATTACATTTACAAGCATAAAATAAAAATGTACAATAGGACATTTGTGTGGGCATCCACCCATTCATTTTCTTAACCGCTTATCCAGTTAAAGTTGGGTGGGGGGGTCTGGAGCCTATCCCAGCTGCCACTTGGGAAGCGACTGGATGCACCCTGAACATGTCGCCAGTCCATAACAGGGCTTTGTGGGAACATGTTAATAATACATATAATAAAATACTTAATATCTAAGCCTTTAAGATCTTGGGGATGTCATTGAACATTTTTCCCTGTGATGTCCTTCTGTAATGTACACGTAGACATTCGCTGTTTACAGAGACAGACATTCACATAAACAGCCTTTTTGCGTGTTATGAATAAAAGACTTTTCTATCCTTTCATATGAAGTAAAAAAAAAGTACAAAATATAAAATAGATGCAGAGAAGTTGAGTGAGAAGAAATGAAGCTATGCTCTAAACATGTCTTTTCACAAAGTGAATAAAGAAAGAAAGGACTTACCTTGACCGAGTCTCTGTCTGAGAGGGCAGCAGGCATGAGACAGAAAAAAGAATGACAGATTCAATGTCTGAAGCACAACAACACCTTTGAAGACGCACACGCCACACACACACACACACACACACACACACACACACTACTGTATCTGGTGATATTACGGAATTTCTTTTTTACATTACAGTTTATGGATTTTCGGGGAATTACTGCAAATAAATTGCACTTACACCACTTTTCCACATTAACATATACAATATAGCTCTTCCAGTTTTGCGCTCAATTAACCATTCACACATACACTCACACGCTGACGGGGACAGAGGTGTTTGTTTTGCTCAGTGACACTTTAACACATGGACAGGAAGAGCTGCAGATCAAAGAATCAATCCAACCTGTTCTAAATCCTAACTGCAATGTTGTAGAAAGCTTTTTGAGGCTTCAGAGGAAATAACAAGAGGAAGTCTCCACTGTTGGGGTTACGTGCTGGTGTTTGGGGGCAGAACTCAGCACTGTGGTGCTTCTACTTAAGTACAGACATGCTGTACTATAGTAGAAGCACAGATACCTGTACAAAAAAATATTCTGATAAAAGTTGAAGTACTGATTCAACTTCTTTACTCGAGTAAAAGTGAAAAAGTACATTGACTACATTTGTAGAGGGTGACTCTGCCTCATCACCTAAACAGAAAAATGAGTACAGTCAGGGGTTACAGCGGGATTCAGCAGCTGGGGGGACCCTAAGATCGGTTGTAGCGGCTCAGTGCGGGAAAATAATGCTAACTCACTCTCATTTCTGTTGTGAGCTCCAGTAGATTCTCTTTGTGTGCAGGCTGTGATCAGCTGCTGCTGCTCTGTGTGGATTTACACAACTGAAATCAGCAAGCTATCTTAGCTGATTTCCTCCCCCTACACTGACAGTATGCTGTTTATACCTAACCTAACACTGGCCATGAACACCACCGCTGCTCTGCACCAGTCCAACACTGAGTTTCACTTTAAATTCACCACAGTGAAGCAAGCTGACCTGTTTATCCTGCACTAAGCTGCAGTATTTTCACGCAACCTTAATAAGACAAAGTTGGTGTACCTCAGTTTGTTTTGCAGGATGTTTCGCAATATGATAATACATAACTTCACATCATATACTGATCCAATATATGATAAAAAAAAGAGGACATTACTTGTAAGCCTTAAAGTTCTAGTTGATCAAATGTCACTGAGCAGTCCTTCCCTTTAAATCGAACCTCTCTGCTTTGTTTCCCGTCCTCTTTCTCCATCTCTGAGGGAACTTCTCCTTCTTTTCTCTCCCTGGAAACACAGCAGCTGGACCTTTAGCTAGCAGACTCGCTGTGTGACAAACTGCACACAAACAGTTTGTGTGTTTGCTGATATTTGTTGAGCTGATAGAAACGATACATTTGAAAGTACCTGCCACAACACGTTACTCCCTTTATGCTCGCTCCTCTTCTGCAATGCTAGCTAGATGCTGAAGAACCACAACCACAACTACATAACTACACTCTGCCCGGCCCACTGTAACCCCTGAGTACAGCGCTGTAAATGATGCATAAATTATATGGTTTTGCCTCTTTCATGCCTTTGTATGTGATAAGCCCCGGGGATGGATACGCCAGTACAACAGCCCCTTATGTGTCATTGTTCCTTTCATTTAGACTCAGATCACTCTGATGTTTGAAGGCGCACAGTGATTGGAAATAGAAACATCCGTCAACTGTCTTAAACCCAAAGTAACGAGTCAGTTTCGAAAATGTAAGTAGTAGAAGGTATTGGTATTTGTGTAAAAATGTATAAAAATAAATACTCAAGTAAAGTACAGGTACCTGAAAATTAACTAGGTATTTGTACTTTGTACTTTCCACCTGTGACCCTAACCAAATAGTTTTGGTGCCTAAACCCAAACAAACCACATGAAAACAAAAGTAAGCAGCAAGATAAAAACACCTACACCAGAAAAGTGGGGAAAAAACTCATGATGATTGTTTAGTTGGGTTTAAATGCTGGTTTAAATTGTATTTGCCTCAATGTTCTGCTCTCAGCTGGCATAGTGAATGGATTATTATGCACATAAGTGCATATGCATATTACAGTTTGTACATTATCAGCTGTATGTCTTTTAAAACATTAATGCTGACCATTTTTACTGGCCACACTCTAAATGTGCAACTGAAGAAGTCCAGGAAGTTCAAATTACACTGAGGTTAGCACCACAGTCACTCAATATTCAAAAGTGTAAATTATAGGAAAAAGATGCATTTATAAAGGTTAAAATAACAATTAAGGCCAGCTTTTCCTCTCCTGTATTCACACAGTCATTTTCAGAGATGGAACTCTGTTCTTACTGACTGTGCTCCTAATGCGGGTGAGTATTACCCGAGCTTGTAGCTGTTAGCTTTACTGCAGCTACAGTGCAAGGTTAACTGCTCTGCTGCACTCACTGACATGCTGCAACAGAGTAATTAAGTGCTGGCACACAGCTTCTATCCTGCACACAAACACAGATACACACACACACACACGTCTCTATGAAGAGTAATTAAATGCTTGAGCTCAAAGTCAGCTCAGAGAAGAATTTGAAGCGCTCTGTGTGAACAAGACAAAAGAGGCATCATGGTGGTTGTCTATTGCTTCCTATTAGGCCAATTAAAATGGCATAAAGACAAATCAGTTTTTAATTGTTTAACTGCTGTTCATTCAGAGCACTAACAATTAAGCTTCAGCCATTACAAGTGGTAATTCATAATGCTGGCTGAATATTCTGACATGTAAAAGTGGATTACAATCATTAACTGAACAAAATATTGAAGCTTTGATGTTTATGTTTACTAAATATATTTAGCATCTATTTATGAGTGGGGAAAAAAACTGCCAAGTTGTTGGAAAGTCTTTTGGGGTTCTTACTCTGTTTCAAACTATCTCGCCTGCAGTCACAATAAAAAAGAAAGTACACCTTTCAGTTCTAAAGTTTTACATATCCAGACATAATTTTAAAAAAAATCTTGTCCTTAGCAGGTCTTAAAATTAGGTAAATAAACCTCAGATGAATGACAACACATGGCATATTATATTGTGTAATTTTCCCGAGGGAGGGGGCGGGGGTATTGTTTTTGGTAAGTTTATCTCTTTGTTTGATAACAACAGAACTATCAGTCCGATTCATTCCAAATCTACTGTATATGAAATATGGCCAGTGATCCCTAGATCACCTGATTAATTTTTTGCTATAACTGGGTCAAGATCAAGGCCCTTAACATAGGGCAAAATTTTGAAAAACTGTATTTCCCTCAAAACGTATTTATTCAGTACACGGTTATGGAGGGCCAAGAACTGGAACCAAACCGAACGCCATCTGGATCCGATCCAGATTCAGGATTTGCAGCCCAATAGAATTTAAAATGGGAAACTCCATTTAATGCATATTTTTGACCAGATCCCAGCTAAAAAAAGACACCTCATCCTCATTTGTCTCACTAAGAAGCATATCACTATTCCTCCTGGACATGTACCATTTGACTGGGATATGATTTGAATACACAAATATATGAAACAACTTTTGACTCTCTATCAGTCCAATCGCTCAGTTCCCCTCGTATCACCCACCTTACAAACTGCGCATTTTCTCATTATAAGAGATAATGTCTTTACAAAAAATGAAAATAACCATAATAGGAAAGTTCCTTCAGTTCCATTTTTTAAACCCTGGAAACTTAAAAGCATGAACAACAGGAGCCGTGTGTGTTATCTCAGTAAGTCAGTGTTTGGAGAGTGGCATGTTTGTGAGACAATCAATGTTCAAATTAGTGAACACAAACACAAACGAAGCCAAAATGCAGAAGCAGTCTGTGAAAAACTAAGTACACCCTTACCGCTTCCACAGGAATTAAGAGGGTAAGCAGGAGCCAGGTGCAGCTGATCACATTCACCTAATTAACTGATCATTAGTGTGACAAAAAAAACCAGAAGTTCTGACAGTTTGCTGGTCTGGAGCATTCAGGTGTGTGTTAACACAATGCTAAAAGACATTATCTTGGAGAAGCAACTGTTGCTACCTGTTAATCTAGGAAGGGTTATAAGGCCATTTCTAAACTAAACATACAAGACAGCTACCAATCTCCCTAGGAATGGATATTCAATCCAAGGTCAGACTGTGCAATGTTGAGAGAAAGAGCTACATTTCAGACTCTGCAGGCCTCAGTTGTGCATGTTAAATTATAATGACAGTTGCATGTGAACAAACCACAAGATTTCTGGAACAAACGAAGTGGAGATGTTTGGCCGTACTGCAGTGCCACATTTGGCATAAAGCAAACACAGCATATCAGCACAAACACCTCAAACCAACTGTCAAGCACAGTGGTAGAGGGGTCCTGATTTGGGCTTGTTTTGCAGCCACAGGACCTGGGCGCCTTGCAGTCACTGAGTCAGCAATGAATTCCTCTGTATACCAAAGTATGCCGGAGTCAAATGTGAAACCATTTGTCCGACAGCTAAAGCTCGGCCAAAACTGGGTCATGATTCCAAGCACCGCAACAAAGCTACAACAACATGGCTGAAAAAGAACAAAAAAAATCAAGGTATTGCAACGGCCCAGTCAAAGTCCAGACCGCAACCTGACTGAAATGCTGTGGCGGGACCTTGAGAGAGCGGTGAATAAACCAATGCCTGCAGCAAGTTATTGCTGCTAAAGGTGGCTCTACGAGCTACTGAATAGTGGGATGTAGTAGTTTTTCACACACTGCTTCGGCATTTTGGCTTAGTTAGTTGTTTTTTGTCAGTTGTTAGTTAGGTGGTTTTTTTGTTTTTTTCATGTGAGGCCATATTTACATCATTTTAATACCTGATAGACCTTGGCTGACAAGACTAGGTAAGTTTTTATTATATTCTCATGTGTGAAACCTCAGAAATGATCGAGGGTGTACCTCCTTTTTGCCATCACAGTAGACAAACTGATACTGCATCTTTGTATCTACCTGTCTGTCTGCTTTGTATAAAGAGAAATGAGACACAGTGCCAATGTAAGAACTTGCTGATCTGAACTCTTTTCTAGACTGAACTCTAAACTGTAATTGTGAAAAAAAAAAACAACAGAACTTGTCAAAATGGTGAGACTCATTTTAGACGTGCCGAGATCAAGACAGGCACGAACAAACCAAAATCGACACCTACTGTATTAAAAGAGCAGATACAAAGCGGGCCTTACCTCTTGTGTGTTCACTGTTGTTTTCATGATGCTTTCTCTCATCTTTGAGTGGCAGCTGGTGACTCAGGGCAGAGGACAGAGCCAGCAGGCTGGCAGTACTGGCCCCAGGAGGCAGAGGGGGCTGAAGGCCTGCCGGATGGGGTGTTAGCGGGACAGGGATGGCATGGCTGTGAGAGAGGTGCTGAGCCTGGAGTTGCTGCTGCTGAAGCAGACACAGAAACACCGATTAAGATTTGAAGGACTCTGCATGCTAAAAAACACAAACACAAATAAGTAGATGGCAAGATGACAAAGTAAGGAAAGGACAACAAAATAAAAGTGATTGGGGGAAACATTAATAGGAGCTGAAATATGCAGACTACAGCTTGAATAGAGAGAAAAAAATTACCTCAGAAACACTAAATTTTTTTGAATTATTAGTGATATTCATATAACAGATATTTTCTGTGAAAGATCTAAACCATTTCCACAGCCTTTTCATTGTATATTATTATAAATGCATGTGACTTAATATCCTGACAGTTCAGTTGAAAATGTTGGACAGAGTATTGAATTTTGGCGCATAGATAGAAATGGGCCAAAGAGCCCCACTAAACTTTCTCACTGTAAATACATTTGATTCATCGTTCAGCCTGCACGTCCTTCAGCATCGGCATTTCTCTTCACATTATTCTGTTTCTATTAATCTCCAGAGAACATTTTCAGCATTTATCTCTGCTGTAAGAAAACAGTCTATGCATTTTGTATTTCTGTGTGTGTGTGTGTGTGTGTGTGTGTGTGTGTGTGTGTGTGTGTGTGTGTGTGTGTGTGTGTGTGTGTGTGTGTGTGTGTGTGTGTGTGTGTGTGTGTGCCTGTTAGCGTGTGCAATACACCCACTCCTATGATGGCGTTGAGTTCAGCCATGGTGACCTGCTTGGCCCTCTCTACTGCCTGTACCACCTGCTGCTGATGCTGAGACACACAAAGAAAAGAGAAGAGAACGATTTGAAAATAATTCTATTTCAAACATTCATTCATTCAAAAAAAAAAAATATTAAAACTGGACTGGAGCATGAACCTATCTGGTTCCATATGAATATCACATCTAAGTTATATATTGGATACAGCTATTTTCCCAAAGCATTCATTTTTTTAATGGGTTTTCAGTCCAAAGTCATCATTCTGCTTTGTCTATCAAACCTGTCAGTTTAGTCGCACACTATAACTTCACACAGCCTGTAATTTCTTAACAATTAACAATGCAGTAACTGTCAAACATGACAATCTCATTAAACTAGATCTCAATGCTCAATAACAGAGTGTGCTATAAAAATCATACTCCACCTTAAACTTGATGTTTTTTTTTATTTTTATTAAAACTCAAATTCAAGTCAAACGGCAGAAAGACGAGAACCTCTGAGACCTTTGAGTCATGGCTGCACTTCATGTGGAAAACTAGTGCTCCTCGTCATAATCTCAAACCTATCAGTGCGTTCATTAAAAGTCACCAGACAGAAGAAGCAGCTAGCAGCTAATTAGAGTATACTAGTTAGTCAAGTGTAGCTTGCAGAGGCTGGTTGATTTCCACTATGTGGGACAAAATTTTAAAAATGAGTGGATGTCCAAGGGGAGCCGTTCGAGATACATATTTGGTACTAGGTCTGTTATATAGTGTGTTAAAAGTGGCCAAACATTCAGGTGCAGGTATTCAGGTGCTCCTACAGTGTTTTGTGGATTTTGTACTAGGTTTAATGTTTCCATTTTGAGATTTTTATGAACATTTTACACAATCCAGTTTCCTGATTTTTGCTCAGTCTGCTCACATGTTTCAAAACTTCAACACAGAGAAAAAGGAGATGGGTACCCAGAGAGGCAGACAGCTAACAGGGCAAAGTCATACAAAGGGTACAGAGAGAGGGAGACAGATCCAGACAGTGAGAGAGCAGCAAGATTCATCCAGGAGCGCAAAACATCAAAGTATGCTGGAGATGAAAGAGCTTATCAGGTGTGGAAATGAACCTGACCATCGAGTTCAGCTACACCTCTGCAGGCTCAGACTAACCTGCCTAAATGTGACACACACACACACACACACACACACACACACACACAAGCGCAGAAAGATTCATCACAATCATAAATATTGGCAAATAGTTTTTATACCGTTATAATTCAACCGTTCTAAAAAACAATAGAACAATACAAAATCACTCATATAATCAACAATATAGTTCAATCTATGCGGATGCTTTTCATTTCTTTGTGTATCGTTACACAATAGGCACCACTGGGACGTCATGCTTGGGGAGGCAGTTCTGGGTGTGCAGACTTTGTTAGCAGGTGCGGCAAAAAGCAAAAGTCTCGGTGAGGTAAAACATTTTTAAAGAATTGTTGATCAGATGTCGACTTTTTTTTGTCATTTAATTTAGTACAACAGTAATAGAAATAAATCAAGATAATGTTGTGATCCATCACTGTCACTTCTGCTTCTGTCATCCTGCAGCAGCGTGTCCACTATGATGCATTTCAAGAATAAACATGAAAAAGGTGGGAATGCTGGAAAAAAAAGTTGCAAAAGACGTCATGATGCACAGTAGTGTATTCCTACTGCCTTTCCTAAAACCGGATAAATAGGATAGCTGTATCAGGAAGGGTATCTGGCATCGAATCTGTGCCAAAATCAAAATATATGGATCCATCTGCTGTGGTGACCCCTTGAGAAATAAAGGAGCAGCCAAAGCCCATGCAATCATTACAAACACACACGCTTCAAGACTTTACCTGTTTAGTAATAGGTTAATAACCAGCACATTAAAGCACACACATTTACTAAAATTATTACATCAAATGATGATAGAAAAATAGAATTTCTGACTGAGAAAGTTCACATGAATGTCACCTCAAGTTTGAAAATCCGCTCAGAAAATGTCTTGTTGAGTTGCTGACATCATATATAAAAATAGGGTGAATTTAAATAAATACCTGGTTGCTGGTAATTTTTACATTTGGTAATAACTTAGCTGCCAACCACATGGAGTGACCTAAATTTGTTTGAAGTAACCTGAACAAGAAGTCAGAAGTTATACACAGGAAACAGCTAACATGTTCTTTTTTAAAAACTGAGCGACTGAATGCATAACGACTCCTCACTGGGGATATGGCACCAACCAAGAAACACATGCATAAACAATAACTAAATATGCCAGAGTTAACCAATTATGCTCATTTCCAGTTCCAGATTTTTATTTTTGGAATCTACTAGAGTAGCTTTGCATAGTTCCTCTCTCCGCACAACTTTCTTCTGATTTGCTGCACCTTGAAAACCGATGGCTGGAGAAACAGGTGGATGAGGTCACTGTGCACACAGTCAGGGCTGTGTGCCAAAGAAGTCTGTCCGTCCATCCATCCATCCATCCATCCATCCATCCATCCATCCATCCATCCATCCATCCATCCATCCATTTTCATAACCACCAGAGCTGTGATTATATTAAGGATATATTCTCTCTTTGACATCATCAAGATTCAAGGGAAAAACTGCCTGTAATAGCATATATATGACCTAAAATAAGAAAAAGCATCATTGCGGCAGAAAAGGGTGGCTGGCCTCTCCCTTAGAGATAAGGTGAGGAGCGCAGCCATTCGGGAAGGGCTCAAAGTAGAGACGCTGCTCCTCCACATCGAAGACCACAGACGAGGTGGTTCGGGCATCTGACTAGGATGCCTCCTGGGCGCCTCTTGGATGAGGTGTTCTGGGCATGTCCTAACGGGAGGAGGCCCCGGAGTAGACCCAGGACACGCTGGAGAAACTAAATCTCTCGGCTGGCCTGGGAACAGCTTTGGGTACCCCCGGATGAGCTGGTGAAGATGGCTGGGGAGAGGGAGGTCTGCGCTTCTCTGCTTAGGCTGCTGCCCCCTGACCCGGCCCCAGATAAGCAAATGAAAATGGATGGATGGAAAGCAACGCCAATGTTGTTACTGAATTTTGGCACTGACTTGCAAGTGGAAATGTCAATCAAAATTTGCCTGCAAAATGGGATCTGAAATCAATGCCTCAAAAATCAATTTGTCAGAAATAACAGGAAAAGGCTTTGATTTTTTTGTCAAATAAAGTAAACACAGACTTATTGCCTTTACTGTAAATGGACCAATCATACTTACCCCCCACACACATACACACATACAGAGACACACACACAAAAAAAGGCCAATGAAATTATCAGAAAATGACAAAAATAAAAATACAAACAAAGCGCTTTCACAAAAATACACGGACACACTCGATGTGATTTGCTGCACAACAATGATATGAATGTGTTACATTTTATTTGCACATGCAGTAAACAAGGCTGTGCACCAAAACAAAGCGGCTTCCTCTCCCTGTCTCCCCTCTCTGCAGGCCTCAGGGCTGTGTAGCAGCACCACAGTCTAATGCCATTATTCCTAATCCACCCTAAACCCTCCTAATCCATGGCTAATCTGGAGGAGAGCTTTTGGAGTCCTCACTCACTCCTTCCTGCTGTTCCCACCCCTCAACACGCGCGCGCGCCACACACACACACACACACACACACACACACACACTATCAGCTCCTCAAAGGAAGGATTTATCAGCTCAACACACACACCTAAAAATTTCACAATAAACACTGCATAAAAACACTTCTCACACCCACTGCTGTGTGTGCACACAATTATAATGTATTTTAACACAAAAAGTATTTTCTCACACACACACACTCAGCCGCTGGCTCCTGCATATGTTAGTGGGAGACATTTGATAAGTTCAGAGCATATCTGCCTATCCTGAGCAGGGAGGATTAGCCCAGGATAATCTGTATGTGTGTGTGTCTGCGTGTGTGTGTCTCCATATTTTTCTTTCTCTTGCTTCAAAATCCACCACACACTTCTCCTCTTTCTGTCTTCCTTCCTCCCTCTCTCTGACTCTCTCTCACCCACCTCCTTCTTAACTCACAGTGACAGGCATTTTTGAGTCTTACCTCTTGAGAGAGGAAGGGGATGACTTGGGCGCAGATTGCATTCAGCCGTTTAACGATCTCCGCCTGCAAGACAGAGAAGTGGGTGCAGACAACACAATCATTTTTTTAAAAAATTCACCAGCAGACAAGAAGGCGTCATCCTGTTCACGCAGCCTTCAACTCCTGACATTAACTCAGTTTATATTAAAGTAATAGTTCGCTTAACTTTCATTTCAAGATCTGTTTAATTCCTTAGATAAAGCTAATCATTTGAACACTCTCTCATAAACGATACCTCTATAATATCTAATGGGGTTTTCCCCCAAAACAAATCTTTTGGTGCACAGGAACTTGTGCATTTTAGATGTCAAGAAATTTAGGTAACTGTGGCTCAGGAGATAGAGCACATTGACCAACTCTAAGGTCTCCTTGGACAAGATATTGGAGAGAACAAACATTGCCCTTCATGGATTGTGTGTGTTAGGTAAGCACTGTAAGTCTTTTCCAAAGCAGGAAAAACAAAATCAATAATACCCCAAAGAATCACACAATGTGTACATACTCACTGCTTTTAGTGCTTAGCTTTAAGAACTTGTTCATTTCATTTCTATTACATAGTTACAACATTAATCCCCTACCACACTAAACTACAGGTGTACATTTAAATGCAAGAACACGGCACATCATTAGTTATTAGCACATGTATAATTCATCAAGCATTTAATCCATAACCACCCAATTTGGATGCCAACTTCTCCCAAACAGGCATTTTAAACTTCTTTGCTAAGCTTAACTATCAGGAGGCACTTTATTAGGTATACATGTTTAACTACTTGTTAACAGTCAATAGTCAGCCAATCACATGTCAGCAGCTCAATACATTTAGACATGCAGATATGGTCAAGATGATCTGCTGAAGCTCAAACTGAGCATCTGAACATTGAAGAAAGGTGATTTAGGTGACTCTGAACGTGGCATGGGTGTTGGTGTCAGACAGGCTGGTTGGAGTATTTCAGAAACTGCTGATCTACTGAGATGTTTCCCAAACAACAATCTCTAGGGTTTACAGAAAATGATCTGAAAAGGAGAAAATATCCAGTAAGTGGAAGTTCTCTGGGTGAAAATGCCGTGTTGATGTCATGACGTCAAAGGTCAGAGGAGAACGGCAGCAGTGGTTCAATAACCACTCGTTACAACTGTGAGGAAAACATCTCAACATATCAAACCTTGAAGCAGATGGGCTGCAAGCAGAATACCACGCTGAGTGCCACACCTGAAGGGCACAAACAGAAGGGTGGAAAAATAATGTCTAGCCTAATGAGTCTCACTTTCTGCTGCAACATTCACATGATAGGGTCAGCTTATGATGTAAATGACATGACAGCATGGATCCATCCTGCCTTGTATCAGTGGTTCAGGTTGGTGGGGTAATGGTGTTCGCTATTTTATGGGCCCCTTCGTACTGACTGAACTTCATTTAAACTCCACAGCCTTCCCGAGTATTGTTGCTGACCATGTCCTTCCCTTTATGACCACAGTGTACCCATCTTCTGATGGCTGCTTCCAGTAGGATAGCGCACCATGTCACGAAGCTCATATCATCTCAAACTGCTTTATTTAACAAGACAATGAATTCACGATACTCAAATGGCCTCCACGTTCACCAGATCTCAATCCATGACATCTGCATTGTGGATGTGCAGACAACAAATCTACAGCAACTGTGTGACGCTCTCGTGTCAATATGGACCAAAATCTCTGAGAAATGTTTCCAGCACTTTTGAGTCGATGGTATGAAAAATTAAAGCAAAAGGGGTTCAAACCGGTAGTAACAAAGTGTACCTTAGAAAGTGGTCAGTCAGTGTATTTTTAGGAGCTGCATCAACACAGTCAAAAACTCATTATCTCACAAGCATTCGCCCGACTAAACTACAGAAGCATTTTCTAATTACATATTAATAACACGTTTATACATGCATAGTAATGAACTCCACACATTTGCTGTTGTTACACCATTTAAAGGGTTCAGAAAAGAAAACTGCATGCACTGCACACAGAAATGTAAACAGCCACACTGTATATACTGAAGAATAAGTCTTTTATGTACTCTTCAAGGTCTATCACCCCTTATATTTTCACCCTTTCTCTACACGATTTGGTGGTGTTGTGCTAGTAGCACCAACAGCAGTCTTCTGCCACTGGCTTAAATCAAATCAGGTCATTTCTGTTTGGAGCAGTCTGGGTTTAAATCCTGAACCAGCCCCAATTTGATAGAACCAATTTATAAGACCAGAACAACGGAAACGGATCCACAGCCAACTTGTAAAGAATTAATATAGATTTATTTAGCTCAATAAGTAAGATGAATATTAATAGTGTAAAACAATATGTGGATGCACTCTCATGAAGTGCATGTTACAACTGACAAACACGCATTTCTTTGAAGCTGACGGCTAGTCACTTGTGGCCAGTCCAGGCTCCGGTCACCTAGGTCACACTCTAATGTATTTACTACTAGATCATATGTCAGTCTGCGCTCTTATTGGTAGTCACTTAAATTGTTTGCCTGGAAGTTGACAAAAGCTTATTTTGGGTCCCGTCCACTTCATGGATTTCACCTTCATGATTTCACCTGTAGTCACTTGTAGTCCCCAAATATCGCTCACTTTCTACGGTTTCTGGGTGTCATGTTGCTTCCGGTGCGGATGCTACTTTAGAGGTGGACACAGGAGCTTAGATGGACTTTGAAGTACCCATGCAGCAACACTGGCCAAGTGGCCAAATGGAAAAATGCACATCCAACACCACTGCAAAACAGCCTGAAACATCACACAGTGTGAGACACAAAAAGATTAATGTGTTGTTGCTCACATATTCCACAGTACTCACCTAGACCTTTAAAGAGACTCCGATGTGTAAATAACTGGAGTAATCCTTTGAGTACCAGAGGAATGATCACAGCAAAGCTGAATGTCTCAATATTAGCCTCAAAAGTCCTGCTTTACATTATCAGATTTACTACTTATCCTTTAATATCTCTGAAAGGTTACTCTCTGCTGCGCAATTTGTAAATATGAACCCACAAAGCTCTGCTGAGAAAGTGGAGTATAGAAAGTGTAGTCCTTCGCAGACAGATGAAGGAGAATGAAACATTTTTGTTGCTTTAATAAATTAAGAGCGAGTTACTGGGAGAGAAAAAAAAAAAGCAATCACAGGTTGAGATCATTTCTGCAAGTCTAACACAAATGTATAAGTTACATCGGTAACCTTGCCAAGCACTTGTTTTATGTACATAACCTTGGCAGAGGTGAACTTTGCTCTGGCATCAGTGGTAACAGAAGCCCCCAGAGGCAAATAAACCCTTCAGACAGCAGCACAAGCAACACTGCGGCAGGATGATGCACATAAACACAACAGTGTGCACAAGCACAAGTACACGCGCATGCACATACACACACCTCCACACTCCAGCTTCTCTGTATTCATCAGATGTTTTTACTGAGCCCAAGGGTTAGCTTTTAAAGATTACACAGCACTCTCTCTTTCTAGATCAGGTAGAATTTTTTAACAGGAAATTGCCTGATCCACTGTCCCAAAGGGAGTGCTAGTAGTGCAACTCAAATACAAACACCAACACAGACAAAAGACACAGACTCACACGGAACCGCATACTAATGGGCACACAAAGATGAACATCACCTCCGTTGTTTACAACACTAAGTGCATAAAACTACATAACAGACAACATTTCCTTGATGACATGAACATTATAGAGTCAATAGCCATCAAAGCTAAATTCATGTGTGAACTGCTGGCGGTAATCTAAGGTTCCTGTGACTGCAGTTTATTAGAGTCCTAAACAATATGTCTGTTTCTATTTAGAAAACCCGAGAGCACAAAATCCAATCAAAGGTAATGGTGAATTGTTCAGGTCAGAATAATATCCTGGGTAACACTTTGTAAATTAAATTTGTTTAAGATTTAGTTATTAATATTTTGGACTAGTAATAAACAAATAAATGGCAATTCATAGTATTAGAAAATTATCTTGTTTTTTAAACCATCTTTGGATATTTTGATAAAACAAGTTTTAAAGTGTGGCTGTTTGGTTATAGTCAGGGACCAAAACTACAAGTATCCAGATGTGAGAAGCTGAGTGTAAAACTCGTCTCATGGCTCACTGATGAGTAATGAAGACTTTGTCCAAAAATATAACCATAACCTTTGCCAATCATTAGCAAACAGAAAACATAGTGCAGAAAATGTTTTACTATATGATCTCTTATCAGCTACAGTAAGTTACAGTGCTTTATGAAATATATAATATAACCACAGTTACTTACTTTTTAGTGAGTTCATTTAAAATAAACACATTACAACTTTAATGACTACTGATTATTTATAGTCAACTGATCCTTTAACATTCAAGTAATTGTAAAGTTTACAATATATGAGCAACGGGTGATAAAGTTTCTTTTTTCTTTATTAATCAATTTTTCTTTAGTCTAGAATTCATGACACACACAAAAAAAAAATTCTCATAATTACAATTTCTCAAATTGTGCCCTATTTTTGTAACCAGCAGCATAAACTCAAAAATAATGAAGCTGATTCTCAAAACTGACTAGTCTATTTAAGTCTATTTAAATTGAAACTGACTAATTAAGTATTAAGAATCATAATTTAGAATATGTGCATCATCTCGGCATTAAAGAACAAGCAGAAATAAGAGAGTAATTACTGGTTTAAAATCACTGCATACCATGCACTATATTTCCAAACGTATTCACTCACTCTTCCAAATCATTGAATTCAGGTGTTCTAATCACTTCCATGGCCACAGGTGTATAAACCAAGCACCTGGGCATGCAGACTGCTTCTACAAACATTTGTGAAAGAATGGGTCGCTCTCAGGAGCTCAGTGAATTCCAGCGTGGTACCGTGATAGGATGCTACCTGTGCAACAAGTCCAGTCAAGAAGTTTTCTCACTACTAAATATTCTCAGTCACCTGTTAGTTAGATTATAACAAAGTGGAAATGATTGAGAACAACAGCAGGTCAGCAATGAAGTGGTAGTGTACAAAGCAGGTCCGTAAAGACATGGATGAGCAAGTTTGCCTGGCCTGCACAGAGTCCTGACCTCAACTCCACAGAACACCTTTGAGATGAATTAGAGCGGAGACTGTGAGCCAGGCCTTCTCGTCCAACATCAGTGTCTGACCTCACAAATGTGCTTCTGGGAGAATGGCCGAAAATTCCCATAAACACTCCTAAACCTTGTGGAAAGCCTTCCCAGAAGAGCTGAAGCTGTTACAGCTGCAAAGGGTGGGCCGTCATCATATTAAACCCTATGGGGTGTCACTCAAGTTCATATTTGTGTGAAGGCAGATGAGTGAAGAATTTTGGGAATATAGTGGTATTTTATTTATTTATTTTTAAAAAAAACAGTTGTAGTTGAATTTGCAGCACACAATCAAGAGCAGAAAAGGACCTCTGTGCCATCTGACCCCAACAGAGATAGAGTCAACGACCCTAGCTCATATCGTATGTGCACATGTGGAAATGCATGCATGCATAGAAGATGGGAGTCAAAGACACATAAATTAGTGAGGGATGACACTGTAATCCAATGAATTGCTTGACGGACTACCTATGTGTCTGTCCCTCTATCTCCTTATCTGAGTAGACCGTAGAGATATTTTGAGGGTTGCGGGGAATCTCAGTCAGTCTGTCAAACAGAAGTGTAGAAAACTGGTGCAAGAGGCATTTATTACTCAGAAAGTTTGTAAGGGCTGAGGATGGACAGAGAGGAAATTGGCCATGAAATAGACGACGGGGCATTTTGGCCTATTATATATGCAATTCTGCAATCTGAATAAATTAATACAACAAGTTTTAGCAAAACCTACAGTGCAAAAAGATAAGCAACAGCTAAAGTGGCACAAGACCCATGGATCAAGGTGAATAAATGGTAAGCAGTAATTAGGCAGAGATCCTGACCAAAAGCCTTTTAACTTTGCCGTGTACAGAGGGTATCTCATTTGGATTTTTCAAAGAATACTTAATACAGGAGCTTGAAATAGTCTCCCCATTTCTTTCAAAGACGCTGCTTAGCAAGCAGCTGCTGTGTCTTGTCTCAATCTTCTAGTCAAACAAATATCCATAAAAGCCCTACATGCCAGCTCGTGAAATAAGCTAGGACTCAGGTAAACCTCAAAATTACAAGTGCAAGGTCTGAAGGAGGTGGACTTGCCCTTTACATAAGGCTGAAGCTGAAGAAATACAATGTCAAAGAAACAACAGTACCGCAAGTGAAGATTTTACCAGTTTAGAGCAGATGCAGGAAGGGGGATTCATAATGATTTTGTCAGTGTTTGCTCATGATTATTCGCTTACTCACAAATATCCCACAAATTATGGCACTGTGTTAGAAAATACCCTTAAAATATGCTTTTTTCTTCAACATTCCTAGACTTTTAACACTTTAGAAGATATGAATGTAGCGCCTGCAATATTCTGTAAGACATAAGATGTCTGAGCAGCAGGCCAGTAAAGTTAGGAAGTCATTTAATGTCACGTATACCTAAAAATTACCTTCTAATGCATAACTAGGTGGCATAGGCAACCCAAAACACTGACATTTTCATTTTATATTTAACGTTTATCCAGGAAAGACTTGCTGAGCACACATGCCCTTTCTTAGCTTGGTTCTTCTTCACATTCACACACACACTGGGGAGCTGCCAAGTACATATTACACTCTGAGATCCTCCAGCAAAGCAGTTAGTTGCTGTTAAAGTGCCTTGCTAAAGGACACCTTAATTTTTAGTGCTAAAAAGGAGGAAAAGAGGATATTCTAAACTTTATCATCTTCTTTTTTTTTTAAGCCATCAGGATATGAAGCTGCAACTGAATTTGATTATTGAAACTGTGGGGCATTTTAGCTTCTTAGTAGACAGAGGAAAAACTGAAGGCTGAAACATGCCAAAGCACAAATAAACCAATAAACCCCAAAATGTTTTGAATGTGAATCAAAGCACCAAGGCACCATTTTATATGTTGTCTTTTTTTTTATTTGTTTGTTTGTTGAAGAACAAAGACAACATATCCAATGTAAAATTAAGATTGGTTTAAATGTATACTTATAATAAATTTGATACCTCAAACACATTTCATTAAATTTGGCACAGGGGCATGTTTACCACTGTGTTTCATCATCTCTTCTTTATTTTAACAGCAATGTAAAACGTACAGTGTTTGGGAACTGCAAGGAGGAATTGCTGTAGTTATGGAAGCAAAATGTTTTTCCTCTCATTTTTTTCATTCTTTTCTCTGCACATCACCACAGAGGATTTCAAATCAAACAATCAAGATGTGACTGCAGTGCAGGCATTCAGCTTTGATCCAAAGGATTTAACAAAAGTATTTCATTAAGTGTTTTAAGAATTACAGCCACTTTTTTTTTTTAAATCTATAATCCCCTATTTTGAGAGACTCAAAAGAAATTGGACAAACTTACATAATTTTAAATTTGAAGATTGCTTTTAACACTTGGATCAAAATCCTCTGTGGTCACCAATTGTTGTCATTTCCTCCCTTGAGGTGCCATGCCAGTCCTTCACTTGCCTTCGGTTGCTGCTTGTTTGTGGGTCTTTACGTTTGTCTTCAGTAACTGAAAAGCTGCTCTATTGTGTTGAGAACAGGTGAGTACTCGGCTGTTGAAGAATATCCAATTTATTTGCCTTGAGAAATTCTTTTGCCACTTTTTCAATATGCTTTAGGTCATTATCCATTTGCACTTTGAAGCACTGTCCAAAACACTCTTGCAGCATTTGGCTGAATCTGAGCGCACTTCAGAATTCATCCCGCTTCTTCGAACAGCGGTCTCATCATCAATAAACACTACCAGCCTGGATCCACTGACAGGCCATGCATGCCCATGCCAAGGTTTTGGCATGGGCATGCACGGCATGCACGGCATTTCTTCTCCAAGCTTTTCTCCATCATTTTCGTACAAATTCATCTCAGTTTTATCTGTCTAAAGATGATTTTCCAGATCTGGGCAGATATTTTCTGGCAAAATCTAATCTGGCCTTCTTCTTGAGTGTAACCACCTTTGTTCTAAACAATTATACTCATTAAGGCGTTCCTTGCTTGATACGCCTACCTCCTAAAAAGTGTTCTTGACTTGGATAGATGTTGTGAAGAGCTTTTTCTTAAACAAGGAAATAATCTGATCATTCATTTTAATTATTTTCCATGATTTTGGGGGCCTTTTGATGTTGCTGAGCTGGCCAGTGGATTTCTTTTTAAGAAAGTGCCAGATTGTTGTTTTGGACGCTCGTAACATTATTGCCATCCCTCTGATAGGTTTATTTTTTCGGCCTAATGATGGCCTCCTTTACTTGTATCAATGTCTGTTTGGACCTCATACTGAGAAGTCAAGTGAACTGCTATAAAAATCCAAGTTCAGCACTTGGAATTAATTCCAGATCCTTTACCTGCTTAATATGTCATGGAATAACAAGGGAACAGCCCAATTAGTCCAATTATGTTTGAGCCTCTGAAAATGGTGGACAATGTATAAATAAGTGTATTGATTGTTTGATTTAAAATCCACTGTGGTGATGCACAGAGGCAAAAATGACAAACTTCTGTCACTGTCAAAAACTTACTGTTTATATGCATTTATTTTGAGAGATCCCAAAGTTACAATATCACTTGTAAAGATGGAGATCTCCTCTAACAACTCCAGTGTCCAAGCAACTTATTCTGAAGAGCTGAACCACGGATGTTGGCACTGAAACGGAAACAAAAGCACTGGAGCGGAAAAAAGAAATGTAGGTGTTTTTCCATGAGGCAACGCAACCAATTTCAGGTGACATTTTACATCAATGGCAAAATATCGTGTCTGTCGGCCAGAGTGCAGGGATGTCAGCCAGTTTGGCCAACACGTCTGTTCACACCGGAGAGACCAAAGCAAAAAAAAAAAAAGAAAGAAAAAAAAAAGCAATGCTCCATTTTTTTCCCAAAAAAATGTCCAGCAGTTTGTGCAAACCTGGAGAATTTGTTTGTGCAATGATCAGGTCTCAGCTCTGACACGCACTGGTCACCTTGTTGACAAAAATAAGAAACAACTGGCCAGAGATTGCTTTAAGGTTGGGACTCAAACTAGGCCAATCTATGGAGCCTTCTGCTAGTTAAGAGTCTGTGGTCACATAAAGCAGCAGCAACCTCTGAGATCATGGGCTCTGGATTTTTCTTTGAATCTGTATGCGAGTCTCTGTAGAAATGTTCTTGCAGTTGAAAAGAAAAAATATCTTTCATCAGTAGCTGTGCAACATCAAACTTTAACAATTCCAAGAAAATGCAACTAATGGTGCGACATACCCAAGCTATTTAATTTTATGAGCACAAAAACTGGCTTCTGTAGATATTCTTAAATATTATGATTTCATTATTTGCCTGAAATAACCAACTAGTTATCTATTTTCTTTTTTAAAAAATCCCTTTGTCAACAGAGTGGCAACTAAGCTCACAAAAAAACAACCAGTGTAAAATGTTATTTCAAAAAACAATAATAATAATAATATGAGAGAAAAACAGCTCAAATACTCCTGGCTTTAACTCCTAACAACAAAGAAATTAGATCAGGCAAGAGCCCTGGAGTCAGATTGGGTCAAAAAGAAGATCAAATGTCCATCTCCCCTGTGGAGCTTTGTAAGCACCACATCAGCACCACTTTTCACCACCAGCTAATACACCTAATGGACCCCACCATATAAAGGATATACTCCCTTGTGACTCTCTCTGTGTGTGAGTGTGTGAGAGACACAGCCAGATCAGTAGAAAGAAACGGAGAGGAAAAAAAACAAAGGGCGCTTCTATACAGACAGGTTACAAACAGTTCAAAGGAAAGCGGCACTTAATGTAAAGTTTTCATCCCTTCTTTGCGTCTGGAATCGAAGCCCCTTTCATGCACTCCTCCCTGTAACTGGGAGCATATGAATGTCTCAGCTTCACGTTTGAATGAGCACCCTCTTCATGTTTGCTTTACTTACTGGGTTGACCAATTAACATTTGCATATTACTTTCAAGTCAGAACTGCATGAAATCAGGATATGCACAAACTCACAGCAATGCACGTCTCTGCCTAACTGTATGTTGCTCAGCTCACGAAAACGCACGACTGTTTTGAAGAACGTCCTGAATAGTATGTGACAGCATGACAGGCTAAATCATTCACCCTCTCTCCTCACACTCGCAGAAGCTAGTGCTATGACGCGCAGCTGTTGTGACTTTGGCAGGGCATTTTGAAGTATTTCGGGTGGAGAGTGCTCTGTTAACCCTTCTGCACCGGGTCTTGCAGCTTTTCTGGTTGAAACCTAACTTTGCATCTGGTCCAGCTCCTGTGGTACTTAAAATAAAGCATTTTTTTAAATATAAAAACATTTTACAAATATTTAATGACTTAAATATCTAAACATCTTCCTTGTTAGTCATGTACTAACAAGGAAAAGGTGGGTGGCTTTACCTGCTTTGGCAACCCCTTATGAATAAGGGAGCAGCCAAACGTAGCTTTACTGTATTTTTATATTACTAATTTAATGTTGTTCTCAACACATTTCTAAAAGCCCAAATCCAAAGTACCACTGGAATACTATGTGACCAAAATCCTCAAATCGAAACAAATGGCTCCCTGTCTGCTCCAGTAAAATAAGCTGTCAGACCTCACTGAAATTGCTGCCAGTCTTCAGTATCAAAATGTCTTATTACTTCCTTCTTTTACCACTTTCTCATTCCTTCTCCTACCCATTTTCTTCACATCCTTCACTTTCTTTATTTCTCTTTCAGCTTTGCTAATTTGCAATTGATTAGCTGTCGTCTCAGTCAGCTCAGTCCCATGCTCTACATCCCTCATACCCTCCTCCCTCCTTATCCCCACCCCACCGCCCCCACACCACCTCACAGCCTGTCCTCTGCTCCATCCACGAGTCAATTTCTCTTTAACGAGCATTGGTACATTTCACTCCCTGGGCACCGGGGCCCTTCTGTGTAAATAAAACACAGAGTAGAGCCAAAAATCAATGGGCCTATTACCCTCAGAAAATGCTAAACAAGCAAAATTAGCGACTCGCTTGGTGGTGGAGGCCCCCACACACCCACACCCCCACACCCACCCACAGCATCACCACCGGCAGCCCCCCCTCCCTCTTCAATCTCAGCATCCACTCAACAAGCCGTGTACTTTGCATCATCACATTGAATGCCATGGATAGAAAACACACATTTATTCCTGGGCATGTTGGTCTAAGAGTCAAAATTATTTGCTTCCAAAAACTCTCTCTCTCTCACTCACACTCACACACACACACACACACACAAAACATGCACCACACACTGCTGGCAGAAATGAGGGATTCACTCTTCTGAGAGAAATCACTGGGCACTACATGAAGCTACAGGCCATATTTAACCGCTTTTTATTTGGCCTGTCTTGCCCATATAAACACAACACACGCACACACAAACAGCAGCAGCCAGCTGGAATTTATAGCAGGGATCCCATATTTTATCAGACCAGTCTGATTAGTGTGGCAGTAAAAAGCTGCATGTGTGTCCGACATTCGCACACAGAAATACACATATACCGACAGAAACAAACACTAAAACACACACATCGTAGGAGCACACGCACAGTGTGAACAAATACACAAATAGTGCACACAAAACTAAATAAACAACGACAGTGTGTCTGCAGACAAGCACACAATTACACGCGCGCACAAACACATGCGCACACACACACACAGAGTAAACATGTGCAGTATGTACAGGCTGTTAAACATACACGCATGCATGCGCACGCACACACACACACACACACACGCACATACAGCAAAGTAAACACACGGTATAGATACAGAAAACACACATACACACAGAGCAAGACAAAAGCCAAGCATTTATCACTTCCCCTCTTTCTACACACACACACACACACACACACACACACTGACAGAGCCACACACACACACACTACACACACCATTTCTCTGGAAATGAATGTGTAGCTGGTTAGCTGTGGTTCATTTATCCTGGCAGCTGATGTGTGGTTAACAGAGACATTTATGCTAATGACCCTCCATGTTTAAAAAAAGGCAGCGATAATGTAAAGGCTCGTTAAAGGCCAAATCCTCGTTCGCTCGAGTCATTTTTCAGCCCATTTTCTTGTTCAATTAAACTGACGAAATTATTATTCGCACGTGAAATGGCCGTTCAGCCTCGCAAGGCAACCGACCGCTCGAAAATAGAACAGAAGACAAATGGATCAAATTCTTAAATATTATTGGCCGATGCTCTAGCCTCATCCTGGGCTTCAATTCCTTTAATGTGACTTTTAGATTTCTTGCAAATAATCCAGAAAGTTGCTAAAGTAAAATTTCCAACTGTTTTGAATTTGTTTTCCAGAATATCCACGTGCGGATGCTGAACTTGTAACTGTAACCATTCTCAAGTTGGGAGTTCCATTCCTATTTTAGTAAATCTATAAGCAAAATAATAACACGTCGTTTTGTATCAAAACATCAACATGTTGATAACGTAACTTGGTTTAGGAATTTAACTAGAATGCAACTTTTCCAGTGACTTTTCCAGAGCGGTTTGTAACCTGATAAAAGTCTTTCATGATTTCATAGATATACTCTCAGAAAATGCAGGAGACATATTTAGGGAAATCAGCTGTGGTGATGCATGTCACTTCGCTGTCAAAGAAAATGTTTAACAGTAAAAAAAAGGTGAAGGCCTCATTATAAGGAGGTAAAATTTCTTGCAGAATGCTATCAGCATGATGGGACACTTTGAAACCTGAGGTATTTCAGTCGTCACCTTAAAAGCTGTCATAAAAAGACTGTAATTTTGCTTCAGTAATGATAACCTTGCAGCAGCAATGGTGTGGATGAATTAAAGTGCCTCCAAGTTTGCTGAACTTTGGCCAGTGTGATATTTTAGAATTCAAAAGCACTTACAAATTTAACTCAAATCATATTTCCATTTGCATTCCTTTTGTCACGTGTTACGCTCTGCGATTTACGTCAGCTGTTTCGTCTTTTCATCATTTGAGTAAAAACGTCTCTTACCTGCTTGTGCATCTCAATGTTCAGGCCGTATGACATTTCGTAGTACTGAAACAAAGATGAAAGCAAGGTCGATCAAACATATCTTCTCTGTTCCTCTTTTTTGCACACACACACACACACACACACACACACACACACACACACACATAAAAAATACTAATGGCTACACATGAAGTAAGCTAGTCTCACCATGACATAGTGCCTCTGCATCTCAGTTTTCTCGCTGGCCAGTTTCTCACATTCCAATTTCAGACTGCGAGACAGAAGGAAAATGTTTTGTTAGCACGTGTCACGATCAAACGCGCAGCAAGCTACATGCATGCCACACACAAACAAATGATCAAAAGTAAAACCGAAAGACCAAAAGTCATTTCTGACTCACGACTCGCTCGTTTTGCAGGGAGCAGATTAAAAGGAGATCAGATAGAATGCAATATGACTTTAACGAACTGAAACTTAAGGTGCCACTTGCAGAATACTGAGCCTGCAAGTCACTACATCCTGTCACTTTAAATTTGCATTTCTAAATATGAGCACAACAAAAAAAGAGAGAAAGAAAAATAACTTTGTTTGGATTAGAGCAGTTTCCTCTGCAGACACAGGCACTTACTCAGCAGGTGCAGCGCAGTAATTAATGGATCAATGGACAACCACACAAACCTCATCATATATTCTTACAGTGCGAGTAAAAGCCCAAACTGCAACATCAACAAAAAAAAAGCAACCAACATTAGGACCCATTTTACAGAAAAGCTCAACTCTTTTGTCAGTATATCGCTCCTCATAAAGTTTTTGTGCATATTTTGTGCAAGTTTTGCATGTACACTTCAAACACTGCAATATAAGATATGCAAAAACAGATATTTCAACATGTTACTGAATATAAATGCCAGAATCAGCTGAAAATTTGGGGCATTATTGGACTTTGAATCTGTAATGCCTCAACTTTTCTGTAAATAAGTTTGACGATGATGATGTTCTTTGTTTGTACTCAGAGGCTGGAGAATATTCTCAGCAGGCAGATTCATGTTTTAAGCTCAAAGCAAGGTCCATAACATGTTTACATTTCTTCTAGATAACAAATACTGTCACATTCATCCTTAAAAAACACACACAGTACCACCACACAGTAATTCTTATTCCAATGTATTCCCAGGGTGTATCTGACCCATTGCTCTTTTTTTTTTTTTTTTTTAAATCAGATCAGCACCTCCCTCCTGTTGGATTTCACTGGAATGAAAGAGTTTGATCTGTGCGGCTGTAGCATTAAGCATGCAGCGCACCATTCAGCCTGTTCAGCCTCAGGATTGGCCAGCAAACTGGACCACTGGTTCATCTCACCAGGTGATTGGGTAATAATTATGAGGTGGCCAGAAGTGGGTGATTATTATGCATTGGTATTGTGCCTATGGTTCTGCCCTGAGCAACGTATTTCACACTTCATCATGTCAGGTAAAAAAGTATTTCACACCACTTGCACTTGCAGAGAGAGACGTGCATGCAAAGGTCGATGGGGTTTACCTGTGGTTAGTTACTAGTAATAGATGGACCTGAGACAAATGTAGGCTGCCACTGTGGTACCTTTATGGTGCATTTGAAAGAATAACTTCATAATAGCCCTACGTATATACGTCAAACTTAGAATGCTGTATTTCTTAATCAACATTTAAATTGAAAGAAAAAACAGTTTCTGTGTCATATTTCATGTTGTTGCATCATGCATTTCCCAAATAATTTGGTCATAACTGTATGACTCATACATGACTAGTACAAGGCAGCATCATGGAAATCAACCTTTTTTAACCTTATTTGGGGGTTTTTCTGTCTACAGTGTGGATTGAGAATGTGGATTCTTCTTGAGTATTTTTTTCTTTTATATTTTCTTTTCTTTTCATTTTTTTTTGGGGGGGGGACAGCACAATCTCCTGAAACCTAAGGTGATTTTAAAAAAAATGGTATCTTTTGACCAATAGTGCAAAACCCAAAAGATATTTAATAATAAAAATCTTGCAGATCTCATTTAATAATCTAAAAACCTTTTTCATATTTAAACACTTTTTCACGTGCATTTTATCAAATTATTTATTTATTAAATGCCTGTCAATAAAGTCATTAAGTAATCCACTCATTGCTTCTAACGTGGACCCAAAACAACAGAGATCAAATTCGAAATCACTTCGACCGTAGGTAATGCAGAAAGGTATTCAGTCGTTTGGCTGATGAGCTGATGTTTCCATGCGCCGTTAATGTCATGCTCTTGTCCGAACTCCTACCTGTGATACTGCGCTTGCAGGAACTGGAACTCCTCCTTGATCCGGTCGCAGGACTCGGTGACAGTGAACTTGAACGGCTGTCCCGGCTGGTGGGGGACCTCAACCCAAACCAAACAGCGTGCGAAGGAAGAAAGGAAGAACTGAGCCACCAAAGTTCAGTGTAACGACACACACACAGGCAGCACTGTAGCTGACAATAGGCCTCTGTGATAAGGATGGCCCTTTTGGTTTCACTCAGTCTCCTTACACGTTAACTCACGCACACTCAGAGACACACATGCAGCTGTAGCAGTTTGACAATGAGCGCAATTGTCCGTGAGAGCGCGCAGTGGCACGGAAACTTGATCTAAACTGATTACGCATCAGGCGCGACTGTTAATCTGCGCTGTTTTGACACGCTGCCCTTGCTGTTACTGTTCTGTACTTACCGGATGCCGCGCCGGGGGGTACATGCTGCTCAGATCTCGAATCATTGAAAACGTATTGTAATGTTCATCCAGATAAACACGAAAACAAAGTGTGTGAGAGCCGAGCTTTCTCCGTGCGTAAAAAGTCCGTCAGTGGCCGGTTTGCGGGCTAAATGCAGCTTCCGTGAAGAGTGGAAACATCCTCGGACCCTTGGCTGACCAGAGACATCAAGACAATATTTCAAAAGTCCATTCAGTGTAATAGTAAAAGAAGACTTTCTTTTTTTCCAAAATCTTCAGCACCTTATACTATGCTCTTAATGTGCTCCTTCTGAACTAACAACAAATCCTCTATTTTCTCAGATTTCTCATATAAAACACATCATGACCCTACTTGTCCGCGAGTAAGCTTCTCCACTGCGTCCCGTTGTCACGCATTCATTGGTTTATTTCCTACAGTCTCCGTTAAAGGTTCGCATCCTCATTCAGTACCGGCCAACCGACCACCTCTCCGACTACAGCACCCTGCCTCTGCGACGCCAAATTTAGAAGCAAGCGTCGTAAGAGCTCAATTACATATTCACAACAATTACCGGGACCCGTACCACGACGTCGGGACGTGTAGTTTAATTCATATTAGTCGATAATAAGCCCTACAGATGTGCGTCTGCTGTAAAGAACTACAACTTCCCGGCTCCTTCGCGAAACCCCCAAAGCCAATGCTGTGCGGTCCGAGGGAGGAGCGGCCATTAAAGCCAGCCAATAGCGACAGTAAAGTATACGCGCTCCGTCGCACCCGGCTGCCAGTCATCCACGACCTATCCAATCACATCCGACAAGACGCGATTTATGCGGACCCCCACGTGGGGGCTCGGTCTGGTACAAAAGGACATGGATTAATTTGAAAACTATCTGTTGACTTACGTGTTCTTTTTTTACAGAGACTTCGGAGCAGACGCGGACATATGGCCCCTTGGTGTCTCATGTCCCCCCCCTGTTTTTTTTAATTGAATCACCTATTAAACTGTCTGCTATTGTGTGCACAGATTGCACCTATAACCCTGCAATTAAATTCTCATACAGTTCCCTCACATTATGTAAATCATACAGAGGGTGGACAAATAAAAAGCTAATTAATGTGAGTGCCACAAAGGTGACGTCAATATCAGGGTGGATGTCAATTAGCTCCTTCTCAGCCTCTTATTTTCAGTGTCTAGTTGTGTCATTTCGCTGTCATTTACATGAATTTCTAAACTGTTTTATATCATATTATTAACTAGATGTTAAATGAATAGGACAATCTAAGTGGTGCTTTGGGCGTGATATTTCTACCTCCTTGTATAGTTAAACATGTAACTAATTTTATAAATTCATCTCTCAGATGTAACAGTGACTAGCTAAAATGCTCTGCAGTTAAAAAAAAAGAAAAAGTGGTGGAGTGAAATTATAAAGCCAATACTTAATGTATTTGATTTGCATGTCATTTGTGATTATGGCTGGAAAATGTTGCTAATACACATTTAGGCTCTGACCGTCCTTTCGTGTTCTCAGTCACTTTTTTTGTGATTTCATGCATCAGACAAACTCCCCTCCTAATCCTGCTGCTCATGTTTCAGTATGCAAGCTAATATACAGCACACATACAGCACACATGTAATATTATCCCGTTTTTGTAAAGTATAAGAAGACCGTATACAGCGTATGTATTCCTTACATGTGCACTGCACAGATAAATACCTCCTAGCAGAGCTTGAATCATTTGCCGAATTTGTCTGCCCTTTAAGTAGTGCAGTCCAGCTGGAACAAAGTAAATTGAAATATTATGACTAAGACTCTTTTTTTCTCTCGCACACGCAGCTGACAAGATTCATTTTGAACAAGTGTATATAGTCTGTCACCCTGCATTTGTGGCTGTGAGATGTTCAGTGTGGGTAGATGAAACATACTGTTGCAGGGTCAGCAGCTCTCTTCACTGCTGCCTTCGGTCATTTAGCAGAACTAACTGACTGACTGTGTCCAAAAATCTAGATCATCTTGTGCTGCATTACACTTTATATTTCTTGTCCCTTTTTTATGAATTCATTAACACCCATTAAAGCTATTTAGGATCAGATTTGTTATAATAGCGTGCCTGCCTTAGATTACACAATAAAACAGATTTCCGTGCTTCAGTAGTGTATATTGTGACGTTACTCCTATGATTAATATTATTATTTGTGTAAACAGGTGTATAATTTATTATCCACAATATGACACCACATCAATCCTCTTTCCTCGTCAAACTGCCTGCCTCTGTCTTGTCTGTTGTCTCTGCTTCTCCCTCTCATACATGGGATTGTACACACACACACACACACACACTGCCTCAGCCATTCAAATACACATCTCTATCTACCACACATACAAACTAATATCTCAGGTAAGCACAGAGCCTAAAGTGACCTGCTGTCGCGGTGCATGAATCCACTAAGGCTGTGAAAAGGTAATATCATGCCCTCCCTCTTTCCCCTCTAAGGGTTGAGCCATGATGTGGACGAGCAGAGGAGGTGCAGAGGTGAGGGAGGGGGGCAGGTGAGGAGGAATAAACAGATTTATTTGCCTGCGCCCCTCTCTGATTGTTTTGCCCCTGCCTTTTGTTCTAGACCTTATGAAACCCAAATGTCAAGTGAGGCGAGGGCCTCATATCGAGTCCTGTCAATCACGACCCTCTGCGCACCTGAAGCTCTGACGCCGGATTATTGGCTTCAACACGAGGGCTGCCTATGCCGCCAGGCACGATGCCTCAGACGATTCGACAGCCGAGGCTTCTTTTTTTCTAAAGAGGAACTTCATTTGGCAGCTGATGCACAGGAGATTGCACAGGAGCGGATTTTGAGCGTAGATGGGTAGCAACCTGGATGTCTGTGTGTGTATGGAGAGCGGCTTATACAAGGAGGGGGGATTAAGGGGGAGGAGGTAGGCTTGACATGGTCTGTGGTGGGGAGTGGGTGACGGCGAGGAAACCCAACCTTAACATCTTGCTCAGTGCTCTGATCCCAACTAGATATCAGTACCTGCTACGTATGTCTCTTCAGCTGCCGCCCTCCTTTTCGGTGTCTACGCACACGCTGATGCACACACATCACTGCCTACTCCGTCTGCTTATCTTTCATACTTATTCTCCCTCACTGGTACCTTTCAACATCATGTGCTTACACAAGACAGACCACTGGTCATAGATAGCCTTACCTTGTTTAGCTTTCCATGCAGCATATAGAGACCAGATCGCATCTTTGTGTACACTCAGAAAATAAAGTTTCTTACCCTTCATTACCAGCTGGTCACTATTGCTTTACCGTCTAAAGCACTGCCACTGTACTCTGGTAGTTTGTGCCTCGGAGACCAGTTAAGACAATTCTGTACTTTTACATCAAGGTACAAAAATGAACGCTTAAAAGAGGTGCAAAATTAGGTAAAGGGTTATCCACTAATTTACTGTACACTAAGAGTCATTAATTAAGATGGTTGACTGTGAGAGGTAGCTGGAGCAGACAGAGAATACTCTAAGAGACTCAGGGAGAACAAAGGCCCCGGGAAGGTTCAAGCCCAGAACCATCTTGCTTTGAAGAGAAAGCCAAAGATACAAGACAGATACAGAATGGCAACTGTCAGAATGTATTAAATGCTTTTCATTTAACTTAAATAAAACAGGAAAAACTCCAACCTTTCTGTAGGCACAGAAATTGTTTTTCACTTCAACCCTATTGAAGTGTAATAGCACGTGCCACATCAACTTCAAATGGCGCAGAAGGTGCCGTTTTAGGCATGGGTATATAAAAAAAACTGTCAGTCAGGCTGCGCTGATTGCTGTGAACTTCCAGCATGGGCTTCGGTGTGCTTCACTGGACACCAAAGTTCTGTGCAAGTTAGAATTAAAAATGCAAAAAAACATGATTTACATTCATATACACAACTGATAATCTTGGGTGCTAAAAGCATTCAGGTTCATTTTAGTGCTCATTTACAAAAAGCTTAATGAACTCCCAACTATTTACCCAGTTTAGTCATTAGTATGCTCCTTCTAGATTTGAAAGAGCTTGTAATTTTGGTCTCCAAGTGCTCCCCAGAGAAGAAGGAAGACATATGGAGGTGTTCCGATTTTGTGTCATCATCATTATCTTATCATTATCATTTTATTACATTTGTATTTCATTTTTTAATTCTCACATATGTCCTGTTTGTCACTTTGTTTTGTTGCATGTTTACTTGTTTGTCAAACTGAAACAGCTGACACAAAGCCTCCGAAGCATTTGGGTGTCCAGTGATCAACTGAGCGGCACTGAGAACCAAAATTGTTAAGTGACGACAACTTATTGTGTGTTACTGATTAGTGAACTAACATTAGCATTGATTGTTATCGAAACACCTCCCCGCTCACACGCTCAGTGCAGCCCCCAGCATACTAAGGAATGCGTCTTGTGTTAGTTAGCTATGAGTAGTTCATTCCTAACTTGTCTGGTCCAGACTTTTCATTCAAACTGACATTATGGATATGAAAATCTAAAGTGAATCAGGAAGAGCAGAGGATTAGTAAGGAGGGAGTGAGGACAGCTATGAAGATGGGGGTGGGATTTCATCAGGGATCAGCCTGAGCCCCTTCTTGTTTACAATGGTGATAGACAGGTTGACAGATGAGGTCAGGACAGAGTCTCTGTGGACTATGATGTTCACAGACAACATTGTAAACTGTAGTGAGAGCAGGTTAAAGTGAGTCTGGAGAGGTGGAGGTATGCACTGGAGAGAAGAGGAAGGAAAGTCAGTGGAAGCAAGAAAGAATACACATGGGAATGAGAGGGAACCGGTGTAACAATGAACCTGCAAGGAGCAGAGGTAGTGAAGGTGGATGAGGTTAAATACCTGGGGTCAACCATCCAAAGCAATGGACGGTAAACAAGAGTATTGAAGAAGAGAGTGCAAGCAGGGTGGAGTGGGTGTCAGGGGTGATTTGTGACAGAAGAATAGGAGTAAGAGTGAAAGGGAAAGTTTGGTAGTGAGATAAGCGATGATGTATGGTTTGGAAATGGTGGCAATAACAAAATGATAGGAAGTGGCTGGTAACTCTGATAAACTTATCCTGTTACAGAGGGAACTCTTGGTCTTCCTTTCCTGGGGCGGTCCTGATGAGAGCCAGGTTCATCATAACGTTTGATGGTCTTTGCGACCGCACTTGTGGAGACCTTCAAAGGTCTTGAAATTTTTCGGCTTGTCTGACCTTCATTTCTTAAAGTAATGATGGACTGTTGTTTTTCTTTACTTGGTTGAGTCGTTCTTGCCATAATATGGATTAGAACATTACTCAAACAGGGCTATTCATTGTCTAACAACTCTACCTCTTCAAAACACAACTGATGGTCTCAAATGCATTAAGAGAGCAAGAAATTCAAGACATTAACTCTTGACGAGACACAGCTGTTAACCGAAAGCCACTGCAGGTGACTGCCTCATAACGCTGACTGAGAAAATGGCAAGAGGTGCCTACTTTGTTTATCTGATTTGTTTAACCCTTTTTGTTTACTAAGCTAATTCCATACGAATAATTCTTTCTTGTTGGTAAAATTTATTAATTATCATGATACATAATGCTGGTGTTAAGTTGTATTAAATTGCAACTTCAACTCTTTTGCATGTATGCAAACCAAAGAAATGCATAAAGAGTCAACTTCACAGAGATAAATAACCTTCTCTTTACACTTATCCTCACCGGAGGTGCTGCTATCACATACTAAAGGATGATCAAATGTGTTTCTGTATTAGAAAACTGAAATGTCACTTACATCAGTGCATGCCAGTTAAAGACTGAAACACTTCAAATGTCCAAGAGATTGATTTCACAGACACACAACAGGGGAAGACGGAAAGGTTATAAAGCTCATGGCAAAGCTCTTCACACACTAACACATGTTAGCATGTATTAACCATAAAACTATGAAAAATGAATCCCATACACTCACAGCTGACTTTAAATTGTGGCCATGCTTCTTGTTCTAACAATAAGCTGCTCTTGTCCCATAGGTCAGCAGGGCCATTGAGAGATATTTTACATTACACAAGCGCATTGGCTCGTCACCACAACAGCATCCTCTGGGTCTACAGAACGATAATATATGTAGCACCTTGCCTGTCGTTGGTGTATGTGCATGTTGGGGGTTCAGTGTCTAACTAATCATACTTCAATAAGCACTAACCACTGGTCCGTGTTCTCAAATCTCCTGTCCTTACAGCAAGCCGTGTCTAAATCCCCCATGGTTGCCCCTTTAACACGTCATTAATCCCCGGTGGCCACCCCTTTGAACAGGGAGGGATAACCAGGCCTCCTCAGACAGAGAGAGCGAGAGGCAGAGGCAGCACGGTGCTGGATTTACTCTGCTACCAGCAGGTTAATCCTGCCTCCACGCTGAGTGAGTGACTGGAGGCAGTGTATGCGTGTGTGCATGTGCATGTGTGTGTGCATGTGTGCATGTGTGTGCGTCTTTATTGGAGACAGTTAAAGATTCGGCTCCATCTCGGTAACGACTCTGGGGGAACATCAGCATCTGGTGCTCAAAGTCATCCAGTCCCCCGAAAGGAACATACAGATTGCTGCCATTTCTTTATTAGATTACAAATGGATGGATGCAAGTGTTTGTGCTGATAAAAACTGAAATGGCACGGAGCGACCAGATGACAAACACACCAAGACAGTGAAAGCGGGGGAAAAAGAGGCAGGCTTAGATGAGGAATAATTAATTACTGGGGATGTGGTGACATCGAGAACATCTGAAACAGAAATCCTGAGGGTCCAGACAATGCACAGGGCTAATCAGAGCTACAGCATCCCAGAACGTGCATAGCACTAGACTGTGGCAGGCATTGCAGGAATAGGTAGACCATTTTGCATTTACATGCAGCATATTAACGGTAAATTAGTGTTTAGACCACAATGCAGTTATAAGGACATTTAAAATGTTTATTAAGGATCACTACTTGTCAGGAATTTCAGTCCATCTGAGGAAGATGTTTGTTTTATAATACCAAAATCTACTTTTATACACCAGCCTCCAATTCCCACAGAAGGAATTACATTAACAAGCACATAAAACTACAAAATGTTAAAGGGCATTCATTAAAGGTTTATGCACTGCTTCCCAATGCTTTATACCAGAGCTAAATGAATCATAGATATTTTTCTGCACTAACTAAATTAGTTCACCTCCTTCATCCTTGTTTGCTCCATTATAAGGAACCGATTCTCTGAATACATGCTAGAAAGTGCTAACTGTCCGGTTTGATGTATCGCATTCATAAAACAACAGGGCAGCTGGTAACTTTTCTTCTCAATAAAAAAAAAAAAGTCCTTGCCTTTGTCTCCTGTGCAGGGGAGTCTCAGATAGGCAGTTGGACGTTTAACATTCTGTCTCCTCTTCAGTCTAAAAGACTAATCAGCCACTCTGCAGGGCTCTGGCTGCTAACCAGGACTAATTCTGCCTCCTGCTGGCTGGTGACACACACTGGGACAGCCATGATTGGCTGTTTAGCACCAGGGGGTACACCTCTGATTGTCTGCTTAGCATATTTTCTCCCTTCATTCTGATGGCATATACCAGCCCTTATCCTCATTGTACAGTTCAACGGGAAGGAATCGGGGAAGTTATAGATGGCGGTGAGCATGTGGTTGCATATGTTATGCACTGCACGTCACTCATTTGTGTTTGGGAACACAAAAAGCCAAACTCATAACCAAGGCAAACCTCCCCACCGCCACTTTCCTCTCTTCATTATTGTGCCACCTCTTTTTCTGCCTCTCTTCCACCGAGGCACAGATCAGATAGAATGTCACCTCTACAAACTGCCGCGAGCTAATTAGCTGTTAGCCATGTTTGTGTTCTTGACTGATGACAGGATCATTTACTCTGGTCTCCAGCTGGCTCTGTTTGTCGGAGCCATCTCATTAGCATGGCAAATTAGTCCCACTCAGTCAGGGTTCTACCTCACCCAATGAGAAGTGATTGGAATGCAAATCAATCAAGAGGGCGGGCAAATGGAAATCACAAAATGTGGTGAAGAGCAGAGGATGAGAATGTAGTGTCAATGTTTATTTTGGAGGGGATAAAAAAAAATTCAAGCCTGCTTGTTTACAAGAAATTAGATATGAAAGTGGAAAAGGTCGAGACTGAGCCAATTTGAGAAGTTTGTTCCTTGCAAAAGTGGGTGGCGAGGGGCATTTTACGGCCAGCACGGGTTGCCTTCCCCTGGTGGAAAAAACATTCAAGGGTGATGCATTGCTCTTTGGCATGTGACTCTTATTAGCCTGAGGAAATCAACTGTAAATTACATAAACATTACTCTGAATTTGCGAGTTTAATTCCCTTAAAAGCTCAGTTTCATACTCTTTCTGAAAACCCATATTTAATCAACATCAGCTATTCATCAAATCATTGCCTGGCCAACCAGGAACAGTGTCTCTGAATCAAATAAAATCCTTGTGGGGAAAAATGTCTACCAATAAATAAACAAGGCTCAGCATATTAGCAATCAGCACTGCCTGGCAGAGGAACCTTGTTTGTCATCATTGCTTCGTAATTCTCCTAAGTGAGCTGTTAATACATTCCTAGCGAAAAACAATCTCTTAAATTTAATATTCTGTCATCAGGTTTTTCTCCTTATCAGCAGGAAGTTATTGATCGTGCACAAGGCTGCTCTCGCAACAAGACGTGCATTTTTTTCTATATGTTCTTCTTATCAGCAGGTCTATTTACATTTCTATGCTTGTTTTTTTTCTTCATTATTTGACTGCAGCTGAAGAAAATATGTGAACCTATATAGTATTTCTTTGTCTTTTTTCTTGCCCAGCACAGAACAATAGCTGACCAAGCCACTGGGGTTTTCTGGGTACATTTATGTTGTTAGGGGTGCAGAAGGTCTCTGTCTCGCTGTCTCTTTCTGTGTGTGTGTGTGTGTGTGTGTTTTACGCCAAGTCAATCTCTGTAAAGCTGCTGCTGTCTCTAGTTTCATTTGTCGACAGGCCTGGCAGCACGGAGGGAGGAACGGAGGGAGTAAGAGTGAGGGGGAAACTGGTGGAGAGAAGGATGGAGGTGGGGAGAAGGAGGGGGAGCAGTAATGTAAGAAAATTGGAGGATTAGACGGCGAGTCCTCTTCCTGTCTGCTGTATCCCCCCCACCGCCACTGCCTCTCCCATCTCCTCCTCCACTCTTCCTTCTTCTCATGCCTCCATCCAACCCTCAGACTATAATAACACAGCCTAACAGTGATGACCCCCCCAACACACACACAGCGCGCGCGCGCGCACGCACACACACACACACACACACACGCACACACACACACACACACACACACACACACACACACACCTCCCTTCCCTAACAGATCTATCATCCCTGAATCTGAATCTCTTAAACTTGCACGTCTTCCTTCTTACTTTGTCCTTTTCAGCTGAAAGCACTGTCACACACTATTTGTGTGTCTCTGCACCGTGCACCATCTTTTTTACTGTCACTCGCAATCACTTTTCTCCCCATCCTGCAATCATCAGCTTCACTAATCTTAAACAAAGGATGTGTAGAATCTCGATATCTGAGGGTTAGTAAGGTTTTACGTGCGAGTAACAGAGGGCAGAAATCTGACGCTGACACCACACAAGGCAAAGAAGTTCTAGCAGCGGTGATGGTGGAGTGTGGCAGGGCGGAGGGGTGAGCTATGAGTGAGCATTTCAGAGTGTACATGGAGGGGTCTGAAAGAGCCTAAATGGATCTGCGATTGGACTCTCTGAGGTCGTCATCAGCCCAGATTGGAGGCCATTAGGGCCTATTTAAAAGAATTACTTCCAGGATGCAATCAAAAACCCTGATAGGTAATCAATGGCAACTAGATCAGGGCACAACGGCAGTCCATGTGTCTCAATCAGCCACCATTCAGTAGGACAGGGAGATCGTTCCTTGCCACACGCTCCATTCAGCTGTAGTGTATGCCTGGACACAGAAGCTGCACATAATACACAATCAGGAGGACCTGAGACGCATGTGCACGATCATGCACACAAGGGCACAATGGTAAAATGCTTGGGACAATACTGTGCATTGTCAGAATATTCACATGCACACACACACAACAGTAAGTTGATCTGCCGATGGCCATGTTGCTCTGGTCTGCTCTGCTCGCAGACAGTGATCTATTAGGAGGCGCGTAATGCCTCCAACACCACCCTCTGAGCTTTAAAAGAAGAATTACAGGACATAAAGAGGGAAGCGATGGAGAGAGCAGTGGAGGAAGAAAGAGAGAGTGGGAGCAAAAAGATGACTGCGAGGAAGGAGGAGGGAGGAATAATAGGGGGAGCAGATAAGAGCAAAGGATGGGAGGAGGCTGTGGACAGACAGGTTGATTTATTAGACCTTCTAGTTAACGGGCCCTCTACACGAACACATCTTGTACAGACATGACACACACACACTCACACACACACACACACACACACACAGACCTGCAGCATTTAGTGGGAGTGATGAGTCGGGAGAGGCTGGTAATGCTGCTCAATGATGCGGGTGCCGTTTAGTTCAGACCGAGTGAGCCCGTCTCGCCAGCCGTGCAGGCTCCCAATATGTGCCGGCAGGTGGACAAAGAGAGAAGGCAGAGGAAGAAAGAGAAGAGCGAGAAAGTGCCAAGGCCTTAAATTGGGTCAATATGCCTGGTTCATAAACAGAGCAGAACCCTCAAAGCAGCATGGCATGCTGAGGGGCAAAATTAGCACCCACATGCGAGCTGGAGAGACTTCTGGATGCACGCAAACATGCACACATACATATGCAAACAGAGACAGATGCTCAAGAATGTGCAATAACTCGATTTATTAGGTTATATACACGAGTACATATAAATGGAGAAATACATATACCAATAGGAACAATAATAGTCCTGACATGATAAAAAACTATCAAGAAGGGGATATGAAATACACCGCGCTCCCTGCAATAAGATTACAGGCTATCAGCCCTCAGTAGATTTGCCAGCGGGAGTCCCCAGTATAATAAAATCAGATTAAAGGACAATCATATTTATTTCTAGTATATACAATATATCAAGACTGCTCAGCAGCTCTTATTGTGATAGGTTGTGAAAAGGCGAGCCTCTGTGTACTCTCCTTCTTCTAAGTTGACATTAGGCTGTGTTTAATGAGCTTCAGGTGTCAAGGAGTTGCGAATGTAACAGGAATTGTTGGCAAGGCTTATTGATTTATTGTTTTTCAAAGAAGTTTTTGTACTTTTGTTATTGCCTGGCTGTCACTGGTAATGTCATTTCAGAATCATTGCGGGTGAATAAAAGTTGAGGGACTGTGTGTAAATGTGAGCGTCTGCACCAGGATAAATTATTAGAAAATAAGATGACTTGGAGAGGTTAATATGACTTCTGACACATAAATCTCCTACTCAGGGAATATAAAAGAGGTATGTGAACATATGCAAGGATTTTAATTTATGGGGATTTAAAACGGCGGAAAAGGAACGATAAATTGAACTCGGGGAAAGTCTTAGGTTTGACTCTTGGTTGCGGGAACTTCTGCTGACACCAATACACACAGCACAGCTGAGGAGAATAGCAAATCACACCATAAACCTACTTGAATAGAAAAAGAAATAAATTGTCTCACCTGACAATTTCTTTCAGGTGAGACAGAGATGGCAAGATTTGCGTGGCTCTTGTGTAGAAGTAAGAATCCTAAATGACTTACAGTAGCAGCCTGCACTTCCACGTGTACAAATGTTACTGATTAAAACGGTTTGTGGCCCAGATGCTCTCCAGTAGGTGGTCAGACACTCTCCATATGGGTGTCCTTCCTCATCAGTTACAACCACATAAGGTTACCAAACCAGAGAAAAACACACCAGCTGGATACACACACACATACACACACAACGCAAAGGGTACTGTTTACTTAAATGTCACCTCACAGCCTCGCAAACCCAAAGTTTCTCCTTATGTATGCATTAAAAAAATTATAAATGATCTGTAAAACGTTCAAAAAAATATCAACCATGACATTAAACAAAATGAATAACAATTCAGTGATAAACTGTTTTATGAGAAAGCATCGCTGCGAGCATGCAAGACAATTAAGTGGAACATTTGCTTTCTTTAAAGCTGCTGAAATCAAGATTCTGTATGTACAGTATATTAGCCAACATATTGATATAGCAGTCAACACGATCAGTATGAGTCCCAAAAATCCACTCTAATGAATTTATTCTCTCTCTCCCATTGCTCCTGTGAAGGGTGGCACATGGGTGAAGCTGCTAAAAGACCCAGACACTTCCCTTCAGAAGCTGAGAGTAAATAAAACTGCAAAAGAAGGATGTTAAGGAAATAGCAACTATTGGACTTTTCTCACTGGGTAGGCAGTTTAGTTTATAGTGTTAGTTCATCCCTATCATTCTGCACTGCAGGGTTTAAGCTCACTTTGCATCAACTGACACCTTTCACTGTTACCTGCGTTTGGACCAGGAAGCTTTTTTTTTACCCCTTCATACTTTTGCTACCACTGAGTAAAGGAGGCTCCATGTACCTGCCCCCAGCCTGCTTTGTGCTTATGCAACCAGCTGTTTGTTTTGCTCATCCTGTCCAGGGAAAGCAACTGTCTAAACAACACTTGGATCATTGGATCCGAGAGCTTATTATCAGAGCCTGATAACACAAAGAAGGCTAAAATCCAACTACATTTGATTGATTCCACCAAAGAGATTACTATTTCTTGTGCAGTGTTTTAATAGTGTTTTACTCTAACAAAGTCACTGGCAATCAATAATTACCAATCAAATGGAGTCTTTATATAGAAACATAGTAATCCAAAAATACATAAATAAACAAATAAATAAATTAAAAAGTAACCCCAGTCTCTTCATATTTAAACTTTTCAACGCCAAAGGTTTTGACTGATGAAAGAGTAATTAAAGCGCCATTATAGTGCTATATAATATATACAGTTACAAAGATGCAGCTTGTTGTCTCATTAATCTTAAGCACCTTAATTTTTTTAAGGGGAGGATTGTAGTAATCTAAAAAAATTTTTTTTTAAAAAGACCTCTATTCAGGGTTGCAACATTTATAAAGCCCATTTTTGAGCTTAGGTAATTTGCAGCTGTGCCTAATCACTCTCAAATAACAACCTCAAATATAGAACTGAGAAGCTCAGACTTTTCAGTGGACCACTTGCCCACATGACTAGATGTCCCTTCCCTCCACCTAAATGCCACACAATTATGAGTGACTCCAGGTTTGGCAGGCCAAGATAGTTGGGGAGGAGCGGGGGTGGGGGCTGTTGAGGAGTGAGACTGCACGCGTGAGTGCATAAGCGTGTGTGTGTGTTTGTGCGTGTGTACATTGTGTGAACAGAGAAGTCATCTTATTTACCCACCTTGGTGTTAGGGGTGGCCATCGCCCGCCCAGCTAAATGCCATGCAAATGCTGCTGCTGCCGTCAAGCTGCCAATCACGCTGCTGTTGGCATTCACGGCATGCCGCCGGAGCATTTACAGCGTCTGTGATCTTTACTAAATGAGAAATAACCCTAGCCTGTCCAAGCTGGCCACGACGTTTAAACAACGCCATCCCCAAATTCCCACTGGAAAAGGCTGTGAAGTGAAGACATCATATTGTGTCAGAGGAATGATAAAGAAAACAAAGGTGGTAGAGGGGGGTGGGTAGATGTGTAGGCGGTAAGGGAGGTGTCTTACTCCCATAGTACAGCCTCATTATGATGATGTGATTTGCTGGAATGGCAGCAGTGGCTCTTGTCACTAATACCAGCTCCCCTGAGCCACAAAACAGCGCTTTATTAAACTTTATGAAAGGCTTAGCTGCCCAATTTATGAGCCTGCCTGCTGAGGACACGAGCGTGCAGAGACAGAGGAAACACTGCAGCACTACGACAGATGAGATTACACAGAACAAAAAGTTTTACCCCTGACAGTAGCCTAATTTTTCTCTCGTTTTATTCAGAAATGTAAACACACTACACAACGCTAGACGGTTGACAAAAAAAAGAAAAAAAGAACACAACTAAAATGCATCCCTAACATCATACATGTATGAAAATATGCAAAGTGAAGATCTAATTAAAAAGCATTTAGTTTTTAAATCAAAGTAAAATAAGCCTGATCTAGTAATGTTCTTTTAATAAGCGATAATATTTAGTGTAACAAAAACAATCTTTTTTTGTAATTTGTTTACAAAATAAAACAGGTTGCAAACCACTGTAAACAGCCAGTAATTAAGAGAAAGCAAGCTTTCAAGTTTCTATCCTAGTTCTACCAACAGGCAACAGGAACCGGGTCAAGGGCCAGTGTTGTGATGCAAATGTTAACTGATGTCATAAATCATTCATTTTATTCCTATGTAATTACATAGCAAAAATGTCTGAATGAAATGCATGACTGTTCCTCTTTCTTTTCTATAAGCTTTGGTGCAACATGTGCAAAATGTGAATAAGCTTCACAGACATAAAGTCTAGACAATAATTTCCTAAACTCTGAAAATGTTGACACAGTGCATCTTAGAGTGAATTCTAAGATAGTCACATATCTTATCTGAGATACGTGACTGTCACAACGTCACATGTCCAGTTTTGGCTACAAAACTGTGCAGAGAAGAAAAATTTACTTCCTAAAAGGTTCAATCAAAAAGACTCACAACTGCAAAAACCTTACCTGATTTAAATTTGATCACCTCTCCCTTCAAGGTCCTCTCCTTGAGGATCACTCCTAGCCTTCCTACATTTGGAACGCTCCCCGGAAACCGCATTCCGGCAACTTGCAGTGATGCGTACTGGATCTTCTCCACTGTGTCAAAGTGGCAATGTGAGTAAGATTTAGTATCCTTTTATATTAATAAGAAATCAACGTTCATGTTTTACTGTCATTTGTTAAGTCCATAATGTATTGCTGTAGGTTAAAATTAATCTGTCAGTCATTTTTAATTGTAGCAGACACGTGATTAACTTTTCAGTTGCTCTGAAGAGTGTCAGGAACACCAGCGATGGGTGATTGTAGTTCGTACTGCTTAGTAGGGACAGTGAAAAACCTGTGTGAGTCCCTTTTCTTCACAGAAATGTTACCTGTTGTTACATGTAGGATCTATAATTTATGTAAGAAATTAAATATAAATATAAAAGTTTTGTGGATTTTGATGTTGTAAAATTAAAATCACGCTATGCTTTTATAAGGTGCTGTAGATGCATCAAAGATACAAATGTGTCATTTTCCTAGGTGGTTGCTAGGCAACATGGTGACATAATAATATCTGATATAGATAAGAACCTTCAGGTGCAAAATATGCACTTGTGTACCAATTTTGGTTGCTCAACTCCTGACCCCGAAGGAGGAGTCTGCAAACCAGCAAAGATTTGGGGATTATAGTAAGATAATTTACCAGCACTGTATTTTATTATTGGAGATCGCAGTATATTCTCTTTATATTACTAATGCAAATTCCTTGAAAAAAATTATTTTATGCTATCCTCTTAAGACTGAAGTGTGGCACATAATATTGCACACGTAACTGACAATTATTTATGTTCTATTTTATTGTTGGAGAAACACACATCAAGGGATAGAGCCACTACTGTCTGAAAGTATTATGGGTGCACACTGTGTGAGGTTTAAACTAGAGATCACTGAAGATGAATCCAGCTGATGCTCCGCGGTGATCACACTATCTAGCCAGCAACTTTAGTGGCAGTCAGCTGCACATCACTTAAGCTTACAGGTAGTGTTTAACTGGAATCTCATTTTGAGGAAAAGGACAAAGTCACGGGAGCCAAATCTAGCAAATATTGCATGCGATGAGTGATGATGTGTGTGCAATCTACTGACACACAATGTTAAGGGCCACAGTTCAGCATGTGCACCAAAACGTTTTTCCTCGGATGCCTCAGGACCTTATAGTAGAAGTTGACAGTACGACCCTGGGGGACTAGTGCCGGGTCAGTGTGAGTAAAACACAGACCTGATGTGCCTCCTTTGGGCTTGAAATCTCTGGGCTCTTCCAGTTACGACTGCCGTGTGATCTCTGGGTCATGGCTTGTCACCAGTGATGATCCTCAGTTTGTAGGTTGAGTTAAATTTCAGCATACATAAGTCGATTATGTGTGGCGAGCAGACTGATGGTTTATCGTATCGATGATTAATTTGAGCATCCATTCTTATACTCTGCACCACGGTTGCACAGATTACCCACAGCAGTCATGATTACACACAGACATAGTGCTCACAGAGCTGTGTGCACCTTGTCCAATCTACTCCTCGTGGCAAAAAAAAAAAGGCCTCATTAACTCTTCTGTCTTTGCTGACATTCTGTTATCACACACTGACAGGCACACATAGACAAACACATGCATTAAATATTCACTAAACTGTTTATATTGGCAGAGACACAGCCGGGGACACACAGTATACACACACAGGTACACACGAACACAGATCCCCAGGCAGCAATTAGTCGTGCCCAATAAGAGTTCCCTCCCTCATCTCACTCGGCTGTAGGTGCAAATTAAATTTGTCTTAATGCACTGTCGCTGGTCTTTCATCATACAGGAACATGTCAGGGTCACACAGAGACAAAGATGGGTGCTTTCATTTACACTCATGGCACACTCGTTGGCACATAGCACACACCAAGCTAACAATTACAGATTTTTATTTATTTTTTATTTTCCTGCTGTAGAATTGAGGAAAAGAGCTGCAGAATTTTGATCATTTTCAGGTAAAAAAAATAAAAAATTCTTATTCAGAGATAACAACTTTGAGCTTTTCTGTAGTAGTGGAAATAAATTAAGCCTTTAATCAACAAAATTCATTGGAGAGCACCAATGTTTGCTGGTTAAAAAAACCCTGACTGCAAAATAAATGTGTGTTAAAGTCTCTGCACCATCGTGGGCACTGCATGTCTGGAGGGAGCCACATGTAGCCTATTGCTAACATAACCATGTACTAACAAATTACTCATGTAAATGTCATTCTTCCTGCCTATTCTGTCTGGGGTTTGTTTTTTTTTTGTTCTTTTACACACAAATGGTTTCTGGGGAGAGCAGGAAACTGACAGGAAGAGGTCAGGCAGACTTAAAGCCACAAAAGTCAGAAAAGAGATTTCTGGTAGTCAGCACGTTGAATGGTCTGTAGCTCACAGGGCAACAGATTCAAACACAGGGTGAAGTAAGCAAGTATCAAGTATTTCAACTTTAAAGAGAAGGCTTCTAATGGCTGGTTTTACAGGTCAAGTGGCAGTAAGAAATCTAATGCTAAAATAGCAAAATATGAAAAACTGACTAGCCTGTGCAATGAGGCACTGCCAGCTCTTTTCCTATCACAGATGGAAACGGCTGGGCAGTAACTCACCAGCAGAATAGAGGAGCTTGGGATCAAACCAGCAACCTGCCTTTTAATAGACGACAAGTTCTAAGTCCTGAGTCACAGCCACCAAGATCAGCTACATTTTCTAGCAAAACCCACTCACAGCAGCTTTCGTGCTTCACTGGCTCCCACTGGCCACGGACGACGAGGGAATGAGCTTCGAGCCACGTACCTGGTGAGACATTGCGGAGCAATGAAAAGAACAAGAGAAGTGTCCGCGGGAGTGAAGGAAACATTTTCGGCAAACAAAACTTTTGAAAGCGCGACACCGTGACAGAGCAGAGATTCCTTCTGCAGAAAATCGAGGCGCTCAGCAAACTGCTGGTAAGCGGTCCGATTTTCTGATGACTTTGAAAATGTCAAAACGTGAGAAAATCATACACAATAAACACACAACCAATGAGCTCATTTGCATCCCACTTTTCACAGTTTTACTAGGACTTGGCAAACGTTTGCAGACGTGGGTGTCTTCTACCCAAACTACAGGCAGCCACAGCAATGCTACCAACCAATCAACCAAATCAATGGGACGGAGGTTTATGGTGCAGCACGCTATATCACTTTGCAAACAATTTCATCTAGCACAAACCAGCAACATCCAGCAACCACTTGCCAGCTGGTTGAGGAATACACATTTTTCCCTGGCAATCTGTTGCCAGTGGGTGGCCTGTGTGATCAGGGCCTTAGAAAAATGGAATTGCATTTGAATCCTTTGGGGGATCAATGACATTTTCAATTGTTTTTTTAACTGTAAGCCACATTTTGCACACTATTTACTTGTAAATTTAGGGACAACCTTTTGGCTTTATTCTTGAAAACAGGAACTAATTCAATAAAAGTGAATTACCCATAAAAATTAAAAGCTCTACCTGATTTAAATGTGTCTTATTTCCTCTTATATATATATATATATATATATCACCTCCTTTGGCAATCACTGTTTTCAGCTGTTGTTTTCACCTAGCTCTGCTAAAAATCCATTCTCACATCTTGGACTTGTGTATCTGCAATGTGTGCTGGATTTCCTCCACTGCGTCAAATGGCAACCCTTTAACCTAATTTTCATTTTGGTGAAAGGGAAAAAAACCCACAGGCAACCAAATCTGGCTAGAGCATCAGGTGATAAGTGAAGGTTGTGGCTAGTGCGGCCAAAAAACTCCTCGGAGGACGTGGGACTCAACACTGAGGACTCTTCCATAAAAAACTGTTGTTTGTGTGGGTCTTCACTTGCGAACCAGCACTCATCACCGCTAATTATTCTCCACGCAAAAGTTGGTCCAGTTTGAGACTAAAATTGATGTTGACCACATCTGCATGAGGACTGGGCGCAAAGATGGGTGTGGTCTGCTGTGCTGAGTATTGAAAAAGGGGACCGATGGACCTCGTTCTTTTAATTTGAAATGTATTTGTTATTCCCTATAAGAGAGACCTTTATAGGGGTGTGGTACATCGATTCAGTGGACTCGCAGCTGGTGTGATCTAATCACAAGACATTGGATATTGGCAGCGTGTTTTCACTTTGATTTAAGGATGGAATTACAGAATTTATGGAAACCTTGTTACCACAGGTAAGCTGTCCCCAGTGAATCAACACTTCCTGTTAGAAAAAGTGGAAACAGTAAACCCTCAGCAGATGTTTTCTCTTTTCAGCAGAAAGGTTTGCATTGAAATGGTCCAGGACAGGAATTGCTTCCAGGTCAAATGAAACAAAATGTATTCCTTTAGAATAACCAGAATACAATAATTGCACCACCTGATTTCATGCATTACTATGACTTAATTTATCACATTAATGTGGTTTGCAGATATGGTGAGTGACTCAGCAAAAGCCAAATGCGCATTGAGGCCTTGCCATGATTCTGAATCAGCTAAGCACTTGCACCTCAATGGTTCAAATTGGATGAATGGCAAAATGACAATGTAACACTCAAATGAATGGCACTCTGCTGGTAATGAATGACAAGGCTAATTGCAGGAACGGCTTGTTGCTCTTTGGTTTAGATAAATACTCCGACAAGTGAAGTGCTTTAATTATCCCCAGTGTGTTTGTGCCTGAGCGACGTCGCCACTGCTTCACTGGAGATGCCTGCCGAATGAGACAAGCTAATTAAGAGTGATTTCCCCGCTCCCCACTCATTAATAACACAACAGCAATTAAGAGGAGGTAGCGGAACATGGCACATTTGGTGCTAACAAGATTAGCCTCATGGAGCAATGAGTTTAGGAGAGCGAGAGAGAGACATACACACACACATACACAGGCACAGAAAAGGAAAGCTGGGAAGGAGATTCAGTTGAGACAGAAATATATTAGATGGTGTTGGAAGGAAGAGAGAGATGGTGTGGATATGAGGATCTGAAAAGAGAGTGAACAGAAATGAGTCTTAGAATAGACGAGAGGAGGAAGCCAGAGAAATGAGAAACAACACAGGGCCTCAAATAAAGAATGGACTAAAAGGAAAAGAAGAATTTAACAGAAGGGAAAATAGTTGAAGAGAAATGAAGGGAGCTAGAGATTCTGCTGTTATCACACAAGATGTGAGACATGAGATGTCGAACATCGCCTTCATTTTGACATCAGCTACCTGAAGCGTTTTATGACAGCGTGTTGCGTGGTTCTGGCCAATATCACTAAATCTGTCCACAGAGAACCATATAAACATTCATCAAACTGTTTAAAATCATATTTGTTGTAGCTCCTGCCACAGTAACAGTAACACACACACACACACACACACACACACACACATGCAGATTCACAAGCTGAAATAAGTGTCACAGGTGGTAAAAACAGCATCCTTCAGTTTCAAGGGTTTTTTTTTTGGTTTTTTTTTAGCTTCCTTCATTTTCCTTTTCATTACCAGTGTGGCCTTTAAATGAATTGTTGCATAAAGGACATTCAGCTTTATGAGCTCGCTAAATAATAATATGCAGGGAAGAGACTTGTCGTGTTTAATCACCAGGCATGGTTGAGGATGTAAGAGCAAGCTTGCAGAAGTAATAAATACACACAGGATGTAAAACAAACAAAAAAACACTGTGTCGAAGGATGTCAGGGACAAGACTGTAGACCTGCTATCAGACCATCAGCAAGAAGTTTGGTGAGAAGATGACAAGTGTTGGTGTGATTATTCAGAAATGGAAGAAATATAAAGTGACCATCAGTTGCACTTGTTCTGCAGCTCCATGCAAGATCTTGCCTCATGGGTGAGGAGAATTATAAGAAAGGTGGTGGATGAGCCCAAAACTATATGGGAGGAGCTTGTTAATGATTTAAAGCAGGGGTATTCAACTCCAGGCCTCGAGGACCGGTGTCCTGCAGGTTTTAGATGTGTCTCTGCTTCAACACACCTGAGTCAAATATAGAAGTCATTAGCAGGACTCTGGAGAACTTGACTGCATACTGAGGAGGTAATTCAGCCATCTGATTCAGGTGTGTTGGATCAGGGACACATCTAAAACCTGCAGGACACCGGCCCTCGAGGCCTGGAGTTGAATACCCCTGCACTATGCTGTATAATAGACTGAAGGCTTACAGCACCCACAAGGTGCCCAAAACATCCAGAGTAAAAAAAAGAGTTCTCACTGTGCACTATTAGGCCAATAGGTGGAGGATCATCATCAGCAATAATCAGAATCAGAATCAGAAGCCTTTATTGTCATCAAACACAAGTCCTTAATGAAATTGTGACAGCTGCCGTTGGTCAGTGTGTTACAACAATAATGCCGCCTAGCTAGCTAACTAACAGCCTGTAAACATACAATCAGTAAAAGTACCTGCAAACACGTGAACAAGGCCTAAATGTCCTTGAGACATTTCACCTGGAAACAAAAAAGGGTAATGGGATTTATTCTAAAACTGTAAATACGTGCTGCTGCTGCTGCTGCTGCTGTTGTTGTTGCAGTATTTCTGTCTGCATCAAACCAGGGGACAAACCAAGCATCGGATACTGCCGCCTTCAGAGTAGCTGAACTGAAAGAGAAAATACTTCGTCCAGCAAACCTGTTTAGTTTGTACAGGTTTGGGCGCCAGGTTTTTTATACCTTCATAAAAATATGATCGCACACGTCAGATGATTTTAGTGTCAAAAACCCTCCTCAGATACCGTCACACCCACTTCAGGCAATCATGTATGATCTACGGAAACTCCGTGCATCGACGCGTTCGTGCACAACTACGTACACAGTCACGTCTGGATTGGCTACACTGGGCGAATCAGTTCATTTATGGCAGGCGCAGGAGGCAAGCGTAAGCTACAAGCTCGCATTTACGAGCAGAAATACGAAAATTCAATACACCAAGCTGTCTGATATTTTTGAAGAATTTTGATAAATTGGATTTTATCCAACTTACACATAAGACAGATTTTTTAAGAGTCTGATGAAATTCCATAGGTCATTTCAATCTGACTTAGGCGACGTTTACCGTATAAAAAAACAGAAATACATACATAAATTCTGTATTCTGTATAGTCATTCTCTACCAGCTATCAACTACCCGGGCAGACTTTTTCTGCTATGTGCAGTGTTGTGGCAGCACAAGTTCTGGGGAGAAAAGCAATCTTTAAAATTGTACTAAAGGTTCTGCAATGCACACTGAGCAGATCCAAGGAAAAGGAATAAACTTCAAGTATAGATTCAGAATTCAGTGATGTTCCTCTTAAGGCAGGCGGCATAATACAGTATCTATAGAAAACAGAATGTGAGGCAGTACAGACTCTGTGTGTGTGTGTGTGTGTGTGTGGGTCTGACTGTATAAAGAATGTCAGTCACAGTAACTTTTCATGCTACAAGCATGGAGCTCTTGACATGAGACTCAATCAGCAGCACTAAAGCCTGCCTCTGCCTCCTCTGCCGCTGCCACCCTACTTTTGTGTCGACTAATCTGCACTGTAGGATGTAGAGGAGCCATTTGATATTGTCTTCCCTGGTGTTTTTCATTATCACCGTCTTACTGCAGCCTGCCGGCGGCATTACCTCGACATTAGTGGGCTTGACAGGACGAGAATCACCACACAATCCTGTCACAACCTCCCATCTCTGCTGTAACCCTACTGGCATTTCAAAGCCCCTCTACCTCTTCTTATCTCTCACTTGCTTTTTTCTGCTTTCAGGTGGATCTGCAGCAGGGTCATGGACAATATTTTTAGGAAAATTACTGAGAGGCTAGGCATTTTGTCAGAATCCATGTGGCATCTAAGCAGAAGGCAGAGTATAAAGAACTGTCACCTGATAAAGACAAAAGAGCAGAAACTTCATTGGAAAGAATATATTGCATAAAGCTGTCTTCTAGCTCAGATATACTTTTAAAGAGATATAGCAGAATTGTTGAAATTAGCCTAATTTAATTTTTTCCCCCAACACATTATGGTCCTTGTGAAATTTTACTGAAGCAGTATAGCTCACTACACTTGCAATCTTAGAGTCCTACACTCGCACACACGCTAACAGGCTTGTTTCCTTTGAAGCCTCAGCTTGAGGCATTCGGTCACTGACATCTTGTTTTCTTTTTAAACTAGACATCATGAGCTAGGGGCGGATCTGACTGAGAAACAAAGGCCACTGCATTCTCATAGGGCAGAGATGTGTCAATCAACTCAAATAACCACTCGTTGCAACCAACATATGTAGAATTGTGTCTCTAAAAGTGTAAGCAGATGGGGTCCACACCAGGTGCCACTCCTGTAAGCTAAGAAGGGGATACTGTGACTACAGTTCACGTAGGCTCACCTAAAACAGACAGTAGAAGATTGGACAAAATATTGATACTGCTAATATCGCAATTTCTATTATAAGTCAGATAGTAGGGGCAAAATTTGGCATGAACACCATGAAACCATGGATCCTTCCTGGCTTGTATCAACAGTTCAGACTGGTGATGGTGTAATGGTGTGGGGGATATTTTATAGGCACACTTTGGGTGCCTTAAAACCAGCTGAGCATTGTTTAAACGCCACAGCCTATCTGCGTAGTGTTGCTGATCGTGTCCATCCCTGTATGACCACAGCATGCCCATCTTCTGATGGCTGCAGGATAACATGCTGTGTTTCAAATCTCAGATAATCACACACTGGCTTCTTAAACATGACAGTGAGCTCACTGCCCTCAAATGGTCTTTACAGTCATCAGATCTTCATCCAACAGAGCACCTGTGGGATGTGGTGGGACAGGAGTCACATCACAAGTGTGCAGCTGACAAATCTGCAGCAGCTGCGTGATTCTATCATCTCAATATGGACCAAAATCTCATGAAAAATGGACTGAAGGCAAAAGGGGGTCTGATTCTGTCCATCCATCACAATATACAGTCTGTGTTTTCAGCTGATGCATGCTTGATTACTGTGCTGTGCACTGGTCGTTGTTGTAAATTAATTAAAAGCAGGTGGACCAGAGGGGCAACAATGAGACAACCCTGAGGTTGGTCCCTGAGGGCCCGACATCCTCTAGTGGGCTCTGTGTCCACTGCCCAGCACTGTGGATCCCAGCTGGCATTGGCCACAGAATACCAGAATTGGCAGGTCCACCACTGGCGCCCAGTGCATTTAACAGATGAGATTAGGTTCGCCCGTAGCACATGTGACAGATGTTGAAGGGTCTGGAAAACCAAAGAGAACGTTATGCTGCCTGTAACATTGTTCAGTGTGACCAGTTTGTTGGTGGGTCAGTGGGTGGGGAGGCACATTCATGAAGGGACGCACCGACCTCTACAGGCTAGTCAACAGCACCCTGACTGCCATTAGGTATTGGGATGAAATCCTTGGACCCATCGTAAGATCCTAACCTGATGCAATGGATCCCGAGTTTTTGTCCTGGCTTCGTGTTGTAAGAGTATTCAGATGACAAATGACAAATAAAGAATTGCTACCATTGACTGGCCCCCACACTCACCAGACCTAAATCCAATAGAACACCTCTGAAACATTGTGTTTTATTGCATCCGAAGCTGCCAAGTTGCACCTCAGACTGTCCAGGAGCTCAGTGACGCCCTGGTCCAGATCTGGGAGGAGATCCCCCAGGACGTCGTCCGTCGTGTCATTAGGAGCATGCCCAGATGTAGTCAGGCATGTGGGCTATACAAACCACTGAGTACTGTTTTGAGTTGCTGCAATAACATTTCATCAAAATCGACTACCCTGCTGCATCATTTTTTCAGTGTGATTTTTTTTGGGGTGTCTTTGAATTCAGCCCTCTATAGGTTGATCATTTGCATTTCAGTCTAACAATGTGGTAGCCTTTCGTTCCTGACATTACCCCAGTCCACATTAGTGTAGATATCCTGCATGATTTTCTCCCCATTGTGATCTGATGTGTTTTCAAAATGTTCCTTCGTTTCTATTTATTTATTTTATTTTTTTTGAGCAGCATTGTTACTATTAATAAGCAATGTTAACTCTGTGATTTCCAGAGGGCCATTTTTTTCTATCTCCTTTTGAATTTACATCCCTGGATTGTTTTTTCGAAAGCTTTAGTCCCGAGTGCTTTGAGGGGTTTAAAGGTCTCTCGGATTTGCAATAAGAGACCTGTTCAGTTTTTCATTTCGGAAACATAACTCATGCTGTAGACACACAGATACTGTGAGGAAATGTCTCTCACTGATCCCTTTGCATTATTTACCGTACCTTTCTTGCTTCAGGCAAAGGTGGATATTATTATACTTGAGCCCAAACAGACATTCAAAACCAAATCACATGGACTTTCAAATTTTTCACCAAGGGTTTGCATTATTATAGACATCCATATTTCCTTCTCTAAGCAAATCAATATTAACTTCTAAGCAACTCAGTTATTATAATATTACTGTCTCCGTTTTTTGTTGAATTTTGGTTATTCTTTGTGTTGTCTCTGGTTTTATCGCTTGCCTTGTTTGTCTCAACTTTTTACATCACATTTGTTCCTTTCCAGCCTTTTGTGCTTGTTTGCTCCACCCGCATTAGTTTCCCCTGTGTTGAGTCAATTAGTTCACTGCGTTGCCTATTTATAGCCCTGCCCTTCTCATCATTGTTTGTCAGTGTGAATGCTTACCTGCGTTCTTCCTTGTGCTTGTGCTTATTGGATAGAGGAGAAGTGAAGATAGGCAGGAAAGTGGGCGATGAGAGACGGGAAGACACGGGTCAGACTTGAGCTCAGGCTGCTGCACTCTGGCCATGTGGCATAGGATCCCCTGCTCTCACCTACTGAGCTAAACTGTCACCTAGAGCTTACTTTTTGTAATGCATCTCTGCCCCCCGTGTCCTGCACCTCTGTCCTCATTTTGTCCCCATAAACCATAAACCTGATATACTTGCAGTTATGCAAGTACCTTGATGTTTCCCTCAAATGTGTGCCTTTAAGTTTTCATCTACTGCCATTGTCTAAGTAAAACAAGGAACAAAATCGCACAAGAAATATGCTAAAATAATAGACCAATCTAACACTGACAGAGCTCAAATGGCCTCTACAACTAACAAAAATCAACTGGTCACTAGAGCAAAATGAGGATGATACCTGCAGCTAATGGTGGCGTGACATCACTACTGCTTTGTTCAAAGAAAAAGTTGAAAATAACAAAATTATGAAAAACTGAGAGATTTACGTCTTCCTAAGCTGGCAGGTATAAATGTAAAGAAAGATTTAAGGCAGTTTCCTATTATACTGACAGGACCGACTTAAAGCAATACCTCACTCAGGCAGATCATTTTTACCTCTCAGCACACAAACCTTAGCAGCAGGTCCAACATCTGCCACCCTGGAGGACCACAGTCAACAGCAGCATTCAGACTTTCTCCCCTGCTTTTGGTATTGATATTTGCTAACAGCCAAAATTACTTTTTGGAAAGAATCACCTGGGATGTTTATATAAAATAATAACTCCTGGATCAACTTTGCCTTGTGTTTCATTACATTTCAAAATGAAAGTAAGAAAATGGCAAGTTGATTTTTTTTTCCAGTGGTCACCAGGTGGAGGGCTTCAGATGTTTGCACTTCTCTGACATACAGTTCTGTGCAAAGATTCAAGGCACTGAAAGTAAAGTGAGGATGCTTTCAACAATTATGCTATGAATATTTTTTTTCTTTCTTTTTAAACTGACTTTGCATAAAAGCAAACAAATAAAAACAACTAAAAAACTGATTTTGATTTCCTAAAAAATGATTGTTTGTGCTTAAAACTTTTCCAAAGTACGGTGTGTGTGTGTATATATATATATATATATATATATATATATATATATATATTACATAAAATAATTAGGAAATGCCATCTAAATGGTCTTGCTTTTACAAAAGTTTGCAAGTATGATGCACATCATAAGCATGTTAATAGTTAATAGTTCAGTAGTAGTTTATTCTATCCACATGATTCACGCACTCGGTTGTGAAGCACAAAGATAAAAGTGATGACAGAAAGTGTCAAAAATTTAACTATGCAATAATTATGTAATTATGAAACTCATGAAACACAGACCATTATCTTTGTTTATGAATTAAAATGTCTACTTCCTGAATATGAATTATCGTATGCACTTTACAGCAGTAACTATAAATAAACAACTTTACTGTGTCTGATGTACTTTCAGTGTTCCATGGATGGAGCTATGCATCGGTCATTTTCGCCCAAATCGTTGTGAAGCAGAGATGCATAATTTCTGTCTTCAGTTGAGGATGCTTCGTCACAAAGTTGAGTTGTGAGATTGTGTCCCCATTTATGCATGTGTGCGTTTGCGGAGACACAAGCGCAAGAATAAAACGCAAATGCTTTCTCTGAAGAGCGTTACTAGGAATAACTACTTGTATCAATCGTCTCCATTCTTTTGCGCCTCAATAGCATATTAACACTATAAATTATTGGTATATGATATGCCAATCTTGGCAGTGTGATTCCATCAAAATAACACATCACTAGAGCCTAATAATTAAATGGGATGGGCAAAGCCTGAAAGACTACCTTCAATCACGTATCAGGGGTTTGCAAAATAAGTTTCTTGATGAACACTTCCACCTAGAGGTCATTCTGTGCTAAAGCGTCTAGTTTCATTTTGTTGAGATACATTGTTGAGTACATATTTAGGGCAAACGCCAGCTGCTTTCTATGTGACATTCTTATTATTAGGGTTGTTAACCCAGGTTTTGTGCTACAGTTTAAAACTATTTGTTGTACTTGAACAATTTTGAGATTGATGCTATCCAGGCTATAGCTACAAGACCTTTATATGCATTAAATGTATATTTAGTAAACATTAAGGATATGTTATGCAATCTGTTGCTGTAATATAATTCTCATTTTCCCCATAGGTCAAAGGTCAGGGTTAAATGCACTGCAGTGCTGTGCTCATACTGTAGACAATGTTAGCAGGGCAAAGGCAGTGAACAGGCCTCTGGACACCCACGTGGAGCGCAGTCCCTCTGATCATGACACAGTCCTCGTGTAGACCTGCTCACTCCTACATACGGAGCTGTTTTTGCTTTCGGCAGCCAGTGAAGTTAGCAGGATGTGACTGCTTAACCTCACAGGCGAAAGAGTAACTCTGATTATAGTTAAACTATTTTTACTGCACTGTTTGCTAAAAATGTTCAGTCTGTTGCACCAGAACACAGAGACACACCCTGAAGTGCGTCCAATTTCACTGCAGAAAAAAGAGGCTAAGGGTAAAATAAATGGGGCGATCCGCAGCTGATTGCTTCCTGGTTTAGACAGCCAGTGTGTGTTTATGATGTTCAGTCACTTTTTGTCCTTAATGTGTCACTGATGTAGTAAAACAAGATAGAAGATGCATCTTTTAAAACAAAAGAAATAAATAAATACTGTAAAATGAAAGTATTGCCAAGTTTACTGGAATGTAAATACAGTTTTAACAAATAACATTCACCTAGAAAATTTACACATCAAATCACTGTTAGAATTACTATTTAAATTAATTTGCTGACTATGTTACACATATATATAACTGGCAAAGGCAGAAGCTTATTATGAATGGTGTTACAAAAGAGATGTAAAAAGGTCCACATCCAACATGGATCTCAACTAGAATTAAAAGGAGAGGGCTTTTTTTCCCCCGGTCTTTGTAAAACTGTATTAACTTAATGAAAATGCCTCTCTGAGATCAGATGACTTTCAGTATGGCAGGCTTCATTGGTGCTCTTTGAGGAACTCCTTCATGTAGTCAGCGAGGGCTTTAGTGTCCTCCAGTGTTACGGCGTTGTACAGCGATGCACGAATGCCTCCAACTGACCTGCAGGTCGAGATAAAATCATGTTTCATGTCTACAAAAATCAGAAAATAATCCATCCAGAGACTGGAGTCTATCCCAGCAATCATGGGGTGAGGAACTGGGTATATCCTGGACAGATCACCAGCCTATTGCAGGACCAATACAGAGAATTTTCACATTCATATTCACACCTACAACCAATTTAGAATTATCAGTTATCCTAAAACGCATGCTTTTGGTCTACGGGATCAAACCGGAGTACCTAGAGAAACAACAAGGGATGGATGGATGGAACATCCTGTACAAACCAAAATATGTTTGGTAAACTAACCTGTGTCCTTTCAGTGATATCATTCCGCATTTGGAAGCACCATCCAGAAACTCCTTTTCCAGGGCATCATCTCCCCCTTTCTTCCCCACACGAAATGGTACATTCATCCGGCTTCGACAGGCCGTCTCTACGGGACACCTGAACAGGTGGACACAGCAAACGGCTCCGGTTTGAACTCATTATTTCAATACTTAAATTAGTTCTTTCACTGTGACCGCCACTGTAGAATACATAGTTTGTCCAGTAAAGCATCATTAACTAGGCAAAAAAATAGTGATTTTTTTTTTTAAGTCATTGGTGGAAATTACTTTTACTTTGATCTCTTCATTCGATTACAGAGAATTATGCAGTTATCTGCATGTGTCATTTAAGTCAATTATTTTGTTTTTAAAAATTGACCATTTCAGGTTAAATATGCTGATCTGTACTCCCCTATCTGATGTGATACTTACACATAGAAACCACTCGAAGCATTGATGATGTCATAAATCATGGATGACTTCTGCTTGTTGAGCGTCTCCATGGCAGCGCTGCCGCCGTTATTCTTAATCCAGTCCAGAACCAGACCCATGATGTAGATGCTGAACCCAGAGAGATCAAAGTCGCACAAAATCAGAGTGGTTAAAACCTGCGGCTGGTGCAGTTTGTGTACCATGTTGATAATCTTCAGGATGGAGGAGAGAAACAAGCTTCTGACACTGGTGAGTCTTTACCTGAAACATGGTGGTGTGTTGTACAGGGAGTTCATTTCAGCCTGCACCTTGTAGTCCAGGACAATGGGGCACTCTTTCAGAGCGCGACCTAACAAGTCCTCTCTCACAATGACCACGGTTACGCCGGCACAGCCCACATTCTTCTGAGCCCCGGCAAAGATGAGCCCAAACTGCAGATTGCAGGAAAGCACAATAAATACAGACTTGCCTACAACGATGGACATGTCAAATGTCCTGCCTTTTTTTTTTTTGTACTTTTATTTACAAAGTTGCGCAATCAAAATTCCCTTATACTGTAGTTTATGTCAATGTGATTTACAGAGATATTTAAGAAAAGTGTCCCGGGAGCACAAGAGTTAAATATGTACATTTTTCAGTATCATTCCTCCGCCTCACCTTGGAGACGTCAACTGGTCGGGACAGGAAGTTGGAGGACATGTCGCTAACCAAGACCACGCCGTTCGTTTCTGGGATAAAGTTATATTCAACACCATGCACCGTCTCATTGCAGCAATAGTAAACATAAGAGGCTGAGGGGTTCAGGTTCCAGCTGCTGGGTTCGGGGATTTCTGCACAGAGCAACAACATAATACGATTAAAACAAGACTAACAAAGTTATCTCACGTTAAAGCGTCTATAGCCATGCTAGCGGCACAATGAGAGCCATCACAAAGTTATTGAAATAAGCTTCTTTCTTATAAAAATTTATAAATAAGTTTAAAAATAAGCAAATATAAATCAATCTCTATATTTTGCAAGGGAAATGGGAAAGAGGTGCAGTGATTTATTGAAACATGCGAACATAAATGAAAATTTTTCTTCTTTTATCCTTGCGCAATATTTATAAAATTAGAAAATTAGAAGACATCCTTTCTCAGACTGATGCTGAAAAACTAATTCATGCATTTATTACTTCTAGGCTGGACTACTGTAATTCATTAATATCAGGCTGTCCTAAAAGCTCCCTGAAAAGCCTTCAGCTGATCCAAAATGCTGCAGCTAGAGTACTGACAGGGACTAGAAAGAGAGAGCATATTTCTCCCATATTGGCTTCTCTTCATTGGCTCCCTGTAAAATCTAGAGTAGAATTTAAAATCCTTCTCCTAACATACAAGGTCTTGAATAATCAGGCCCCATCTTATCTCAAAGACCTCATAGTACCATATCACCCCAATAGAGCACTTCGTTCTCAGACTGCTGGCTTACTTGTGGTTCCTAGGATACTTAAAAGTAGAATGGGAGGCAGAGCCTTCAGCTTTCAGGCCCCTCGTCTGTGGAACCAGCTCCCAGCTTGGATTCCCTCTTTATTTTCAAGATCAAGCTTATAGTTAGGGCTGGATCAGATGACACTCTGAACCACCCCTTAGTTATGCTGCTATAGGCCTAGGCTGCTGAGGGGGGGTCCCATAATGCACTGTTTCTTCTCATTCACCTTTATTTACTTGTGTATACTTCACTCTGTATTTAATCATTATTATTAATCTCTGGCTCTCTTCCACAGCATGTCTTTTGTCCAGTCTCTCTCCCCTCAGCCCCAACCGGTCGCAGCAGATGACTGCCCCTCCCTGAGCCTGGTTCTGCTGGAGGTTTCTTCCTGTTAAAAGGGAGTTTTTCCTTCCCACCGTCGCCAAGTGCTTGCTCATAGGGGGTCATTTTGACTGTTGGGTTTTCTCTGTGTTATTGTAGGGTCTTTACCCACAATACAAAGTGCCTTGAGGTGGCTATATAAATAAAATTGAATTGAATTGAATCCTTCACCTGTCCAGTTTCATCAAAAATTTTAAGGGCAAACTGCACACCGGGATGAGACATGCCGAATTTCTGAGTAATAACTTTTTGGGATTCAGCTTGTTGGTGCAGAAATTCTATTTAATGCCTGTCAAACTGTGTTATCTTTGGGAACTAATTGTGTTTTCGTTACAAGCTGCTAGTAAAAAAGTGCTTAAAGATACAATTTACAATTGGTTCTTTGTTTAGTTGTCTGTGATTCATTGTCACTTTGGTGCCTTTGTTTTGTTCAAATGATTCATAGGTCAGTGTTAAGTTCCTCTGAAATTGGTCAGGTACAGGAACTGGAAAAAAGTCAACGTCCAAAGAAAACCTTTGTCAGACCTTCAGAAAGCTTGAAGAAAAAAAATTACAAGGAGGTCCGACTGCCTGGAAGCAAAATATTAAGAAATAAGGGGCGGCTCAAGACTTCTGCACAGTACTGTAATGCAAAGCACCATAACAATAACTCTCAATGTTAGGATAACCAAGAGCCCCAGTGAAAACCCCAATCAGACACAACCATGTGGAAACAACCACTCGCATACCAGAGTCTTTCACCGGAGGTCGGCTCTATTGTTTATTACGCAACAGCCTGGGTGCACACACTCACCGTCCTGCAGCAGCCAGAATGCCAATGTTCAGCTCGTTAGGGCGTAAACTTGTTTTTAATTGGACGCCAAAGCAAAAAAAACATTTTTTTAATGCTTTTGAGAAGAAACGTAACCTTCGGGTGGCAGTTGTTTAGTTTTTTTTAAACAAAAATCAAATGTAAACATTTGCCTATGTGCAAACTTACTCGTGTAGCTGTCCAGCTTCGGGTGGACAACACTGACTTTGCCATATTTCTCCGCTTCTTTGGCCGCTTTGGCTGACCACGTGCCCGTCACCAGGTAATCGGCACACCTGTCCTCCTTAAGACCAATCAGGTTGAGAGGAACGGCACTGAACTGTCCGCACCCGCCACCCTGCAGGAACAGCACCTTGTAGTTGCCTGGGATATTCCTGGGGGAAAAAAATGCAGCTGTGTTAAAGAGCGCAGACTTACAGAAAGTCAGATTCTTAAGCCAAGCAAAGGTACAGTTTGCAAACTAACTTTACTCGGTTGATGGTAATTGATGATGATTATTTTACATTGCTACATTGTCACTGCGCTTTGGAAATATTCATTCATTGGACTTATTTGAATTTTTCTTTTCTTATCAATGTATGAACAATGCTGTAAAGCCAGGCTTACTGGATCTGCATCACAATACAAACTGTGTGGCAGGCTGTGGCACCACCCTTGTTTTCAGAATCATTAGAAGCTGAACTCATAATAATAATTTAATTAATGAACTAGCTTTATAGTAAAAGCCATTTGGTGTGTTGTTTTTTTGTTGTTGAACGTTGCCCTTTCTCTCCTGCATTTGGAACTTGAAGATTAACAATATTTGCTGTAATAGCAATGACTACAATAGCTTGTGTTTTCTTAAGATGCCATTAAATCAATAAAATCTTTAGCAATAAGAAGAGACCACTTTTGATAACTCCATTGAAAAAAAAACCCCCACCTTTGTTTGGAGGCATGATAACATGCGGCAGCTCAGCATAACCGAAGAAAGACAATACAACAACAAAAGGTACTTACAACAATTCTCGCAGGAGGTTCTCTGCTTTGCTGATAATTTTATTGAAGTCTGATGATCGGTGACTCATCTCTAGTTTAAAGGGGAAAAAAAATTGGATTTAATTTCATTATATATTGTATAGATTAGATCAGATTAGATTCCAGAGACTGAAATGTTTTTGCACCTATCCTGGAGAATGATGCAGTAGGTCTTTCATAACAGCTTAAATGTGACGCATTTGTAGTTCCACTCACCAAGAACACTGATACCAGTGCTGCTGTAGTGTAGGAGCTCCTTCTGTGCCTGAAGCAGCACCTGCAACAGATTGATTCAGTTCAGTTCAGTTCAATTTTATTTATATAGCCCAAAATAACGACAGTCACCTCAAAGTGCTTTATTCTGTAAGGTAAAGACCCTGCAGTAATTACAGGGAAAACCCAACATTTAAAACAACCCCCTATGAGCTAGCACTTGGCGAGAGTGGGAAGGAAAAACTCCCTTTTAACAGGAAGAAACCTCCGGCAGAACCAGACACACAGTGGGAGAGAGCCAGAGATTAATAATAACAACTAATGGGAACCCCTCCAGTAGCCTAGGCCTATAGCACCATAACTAAGAGATGGTTCAGGGTCACCTGATCCAGCCCTAACTACAAGCTTGATCAAAAAGGAAAATTTTAAGCCTAATCTTGAAAATAGAGAGGGTGTCTGTCTCCTGAATCCAAACTGGGAGCTGGTTCCACAGAAGAGGGACCTGAAAGCTGAAGGTTCTGCCTCCCATTCTACTCTTAAGTATCCTAAAAACCACAAGCAAGCCAGCAGTCTGAGAGTGAAGTGCTCAGTTGGGGTGATATGGTACTATGAGCTCGTTAAGATAAGGTGGGGCCTGATTATTCAAAACCTTACACTTATCATGTAAGTAGAGCTTCATAAACTATGATGCTTTGACAGGATTCTTCGCGGATAGTAAAAACAAACTTTGGGCAGCAACAAGAAAACAGCTTTAATTCAAACCACAGAGACATTTTATGAGACATCTAATGGAGCGTTTTATTAAAAATGTGTTGCGCCTCTTGTCCACATTGCTCTGTAGCTGTACTCCACTAGATTTGTAGGACTGCAATCGATAACTGATGAATCTGATGTGAAACTATCACATCATGTAAAAGAACAACAACAACAAAAAAAAATCTTATATTAAGGCTTTTGTAGAATCGAAATGGACTTTTAGCGTGTGACTAATTAGGTGCTAACAGAGGCAATTTTACCTGTTATTTATTACCATTTGAAAAACTAAACTTGACTGAATTAAACCACAATTTAAAATTAAAATGATTAAAATACTTTTAGTAACCAATCTGGTAATGCTTTTCCGTTACTAGGGGAAAAAACTGTGTAACCACTAAAATAGTCGGTAATTATCATCGCAACTGTCTCGATCGGTTACCCATCACAATGACTAAATTCTTACACTTCATCGGGTTTATTAGGATCTACAAAGCCCCACACGCAGCAGTACAAACCACTCAGAGTTCATCAAGTTTGCAGCCAACCGCAGAGACCTTGCAGGAGGCGTCAGCTGTGACTCGTTCTTATCTGAGCACGTTTTTACTGCCATCTAGAGGTTCTCTCTGCTGCTGCCACTGAACCACAAAGGAGCACATTTCCACATGAATGAATGAGGCTGATGCAACTCAACACACTGTTGACAAATGCCAAGCTGACAACGGCAATTAAAAGCAACAGTCTTTTCCTCAAACAGTCCCTCCCATTACAAAAATTAAAGGAAAACCCATCGGATCTGCAATGGCCGTGTGACTGCACGGACCGTAAAGTGACATTTCTCTTAGTTACTAGTTACCTAGTTATAGTATGCAGTTTGCATTTCGCTCCTATTTTATCTGCGTTTTCGTACATTGCTAATGTTACAAAAGCAAAAGGAGGATCCCAACTTACAGACGGGGGAGTTTTGCAGGCCCGGCTCCAAAGTTAATGGTTTGTTTCTGCTCCATGATGTAAAGCGAGCTCGTAAGGCCAGCTGGTGGATGCTATCTCCGTCTGCTGTCTCTGTCAGATGCAGCGGTGTGAAAACCTCAGCCTCGGCTGCGCTGCTGCTCTCCTCCGCGGCACTGGTCGGCTTGGAAGTCAGTTATGTGTGTAGCATGTTGCGTTTACGGACTCCTCGTAAATTTGTATTCTCAACTTACAAAACAGGACCGTGCAACGTCATAGACGTAATATTAGCAAGATTTAACGCAGCGATTATTGATTTAAAATGTGTTATTAGTAGGTATTGCATTTCGCATTTTTAAAAAAAATCGTTCACGCGTTACGTGTGGAAATACAAATACTTTTAACCAGCACATGAAGGCAACACGAGGAGCGCAAAATTTGCCGGTGTCACGTGACCGGCTGTCCACACTATCACGCCACCAAAAATGCGAGCGCGCAAAGCTTCTCAAGTGTCAAGTAATTTCAAATAATTCAGTTTAGTAGTAACAGCAAAGTCTCGATCACTTACACACATTTTTTGTTTTCTCTTTATCCTGATATCTCCTTTTATCATGTTTCATAATACTGTGTTTCTATCTTCTACTTTTCCTGTTTATTTGTATTGGGGCTAACTGCATTACGTAGGAGAAGAAAAACACACTTCAAACTCAGAAACCCTTGAACAGTTCATTTCCACCCACTGCTGCAAAACATCTGAAGAGCAGAACACTGACGGGGTTTATCGGCTGTGCCTGTTCATAGTGTCTGCGGTGGTGGAGACACAAGAGTCACATGCACTTACAGCAGCTTCCCTAAACAACAACAAGAAAAAAAGGCAGCATCAAAAGAGAGTACATAGGACAGCATTATGAAAAGAACAACAAAATATAAAATATCTGAGCAAATGAATGCAGCATATTGTGTTTTCCATCAGATTTGATTCCATCAGATACCTGCAATGGTGGAGAAATGAGCATCCCATGATTTCCTCTCAGCATCTCTGCAATATTATGAGTAAAGTCACTAGATGCCCTTCAGCTGAAATCAGTCTCAGCAGCTGCACATTAGCATGACCACTGCACCACCTTTTCACGCACAACTCCTTTTTATAGTATTATAGAACATTTCATTGCTAATTTCTGGCCTGGGGCAGCATGGTGGCGTGGTGGTTAGCACTGCTGCTTCACAGCTAGAATGGCATCTAGGCCTGGGTTCGCCCAGGCCTCTCTGTGTGGAGTTTACATGTTTTCCCCGTGTCTGCATGGGTTTCCTCTGGTTACTCTGGTTTCCTCCCACAGTCCAAAGACATGTAGTTACTGGGGTTAGGTTAAGTGGTCACTCTAAATTGCCCATAGGTGTGAATGGGAGTGTCTCTCTGTGTTACCCCTGCGAGAGGCTGGTGACCTGTACAGGGTGTACCCTGCCTCTTGCCCTGTGTCAGCAGGGATAGGCTCCAGCCTATCCTGAACAGGATAAGCGGAAGAGAATGGATGGATGGATTTCTGGCCTGAAAATGTGAACAAAACAGAGCACATGCGTTCAGTTTGAGTATTTAGCACAGGTTGGTATGCTAACAAAGATTCAGCAAGGCAATTTTCTATAAAGTGGTTACGGTCGGTTGCAGCTGCTGTCAGCACAGTTTTCTACACCTCTTTGAGGAGTTGCAACAAAGGTAAAACCAGAAGCTCTTGCACTCAGATTGACAGCATCAGTAACTCTAACTTAGAAAAGCGTGACAGAGATAATTGTGTTTCAGCAGCTCGTGACGCACACAAGACTCGCCTGACTGGTTTGTCCTTTTTTAGAGATCACATGGAACTGTAGAGCATGTGTATGTGTCTCTGCCTGTGTATGTGTGTCCAAGCAAACATGCGCCACACCGAGCAGACTGCTATCATCTCAAGAAAAAACATAAATAAACAATGAGTGCACCATGTCCACATGCTCAGCGTGGCCTTTAGGAGCCAGATGAAAGAAAGTGCATTTCTCCCGTGGGTGCCCGGTGAACCGTCTCTACTCGTGTCCTCTGCATCCATGTTTCCCACTCTGACCCTCCCTCTTGAGCACCACAGAAAAATGGCAGGGAAGGCATGCTTGAAAGCCTTTCTGAAGACGTGCATAGCTGTTTTCACAATGAAAAACTTTAATGACACAACCGAACTTGTGAATTGTAGTTTTCTCAAAACTTTGACAACAGTTAAAAAAATAATCACTTTAGCCTACACTGACTGGGGGCCTGGTTTTGCAGGACATCTCTTCCTGGAAAAAGGGGAGATCTTCCTCCCTACCACCTCCAATGTGGCTGTGCGTGTGTGCATAGTGTATTTGCACCTATCCAGATAGACGATACTTTGATGAGAGTTCTTATCTTTTGGTTGGAAAAAAAAAATCCCTCTATTAAACTAATGCCGGTTTCATTCAAGTTTTATTTTTCCTCTCTGTCTTTAACTTCCTTAAGCATTAAAGAAGTACAGGCTGACTGGTGGTGGTGAGAGGTTTGCTTAGCCATCTGAGAGTTCCTCAATACTCCAGATTTCTTTGAGGCACCCAAAAATAGCTTCCTCCGGCGGTCCATCACGTCCTCAAAAAACCATTCGTTGGTCGAATGAACCAGGACGAAGCAACAACAGTCACTGGAGGATCTATCACTGATCTACTAATTTTATGTACCAAAAATTTGGCTTTTTTTTTTAATACATGTTAACTATAAAGACTCTAATCTATAGGCTTTTTGTGTGAACAAGACTGGTGTGCCATGGCTAATCAAATATTATGTGATCACAAGCAGATGATCTCTCATTCTTTATCCCATTAGGGACTTTCAAACATTTCACATCTCATATTTACTATGATTTCCAAAAAACCCCAACTTTTGTTCATGAAAAATCAATACAAGAAACTGCTTTTCAGATCTCAGGTTTCTTTTGCCATTATTAATAAAGTACGCATCTTTGCCTATTTCTGTGGCTGACCACATACACTAAGCTCATATACACAGGTCCTTTTCTGTACTTGTGTGATGTAAATTCAACTACAACAGTGCTTTGTTTTATTTATTTATTTTAAATAATATATACTACATTGCCAAAAATTTTCACTTACCTTCACATGCATATGAACTTGAGTGACATCCCATTCTTAATCCATAGGATTTAATATGATGTCGGACCACCCTTGGCAGTTATAAGAGCATTTTTGGGAAGCCTTTCCACATGTTTAGGAGTGTTTATGGGAATTTTTGACCATTCTTCCAGAAGCGTATTTGAGGTCAGACACTGATGTTGGATGAGAAGGCCTGAGTCACAGTCTCCGCTCTAATTCATCCCAAAAGTGTTCTATCAGGTTGAGGCCAGGACTCTGTGCAGGCCAGTCGAGTTCTTCCACACCAAACTCTCTCATCCATGTCTTTATGGACCTGCTTTGTGCACTGGTGCACAATCACGTTGGAACAGGAAGGGGCCATCCCCAAACTGTTCCCACAAAGTTGGGAGCATGAAAATGTTACATGGCCTACCACTTTGTGGCTGAGTTGCTGTCATTCCCAATTGCCTCCACTTTTCTATAATACCACTAACAGTTGACTGTGGAATATTTAGTCATGAGGAAATTTCACGACTGGACTTGCTGCATGGGTGACATCCTATCACGGCAATTTGGATGGTTAAGGGAATACTTTTGGCAATATAGTGTGCACATGTCAGCATATGGAAACAGTTATGAAATTGCTCTCCTGCAGTTTGTCTCTTTAAAATGGAATTCTTAAAACCTGGATGTCCAAACGCTGTCCGTGAAATGAATTATAACTGCATAATAGCTATGAACACTCAGTCTTACAGTAGTCGAGAGCAATGAACTAATTTTAGCTAAGTTGTGTGAAATGAAAGCCAGTGAGGACATGCACATGAACATTACAGCAACAACTAACTGTTTACTGACCAGTTTGGGGAAACCGTTCAGGCAGTATGCACCGTGGTTCACGTTGTTCCTGTTTCAGTCAAGCCTGCACACCCAGGATGTATGGATAAATCTTGGATAAATTTTTAAGCTTTTCTCTGATGGAAATTATTGAGTCAGAGGCAAAGATCTTAGATTTTTCCACCAGGTGTGCAAGGAGGACTGGATCTGACAATGGCAGGATGGGTTGTCCCTCCTGAGATGCAGTGATGGGGGCAGGAACAGCTTTCTCTCAGATGATCTTGCCTCATGCACTGATGCATGGACAGATGTCTAATGTTTTTAGGGAGGATAGCTCTAGATCTGAAGGCCTCATGACTGTAAGAAGTGCCTGGCCCTGTGATGGAAAGGGAGGTGCTCATGTTTCGGGGGTTAGTGTTTTTTGGTCTCAAGAGGTGATGGTTTCCACTCGGCTAAAGCTTTTAATAACTCTTAAATCTGAGAAACACAGAAGACACGGGTTCAGGGGGAGTTTTGATGAAAATGCACAAGCCAATCAGATATTTCACCCATCAGCCACGATGCATCAATCTGACTTTGTTGCTGCAATATGTGATGTAAAAAGGGGGGCTCTTCCTCTAAATGTTATGTTAGGTCTTTGTGCCAAAGGATTAGTATTTCTCATCTGATGATGTTTTTGAGTGTTCGTGTTACTTTAAGTAAGGCTAATGTGACTGAGTATATATAAAGACAACAAAGTGCTCCCAGCTTAATTATTGTGCTTTGTCCAGAATGAGGAGTGTGCACCTAAGATGAGCTGTAGAAGATCTCTAAGACTGAAAAACCGCTCATCTACCAGGCAGAAAAGCAAAACAAAATACCCAAATTAGTAGCTTCTTCATATGTGTTCTTATTTACATTTTGTAATGTAATGTTTGATGTTCATATTGCTGCAGCTACCTCAGTCTGAGCTATTTTTCTTCTGAAGGATGAGTTCAATTCATTTTTATTTATATAGCGCCAAATCACAACAAACAGTCGCCTCAAGGCGCTTTGTATTGTGGGTAAAGACCCTACAATAACACAGAGAAAACCCAACAGTCAAAACGACCCCCTATGAGCAAGCACTTGGCGACGGTGGGAAGGAAAAACTCCCTTTTAACAGGAAGAAACCTCCAGCAGAACCAGGCTCAGGGAGGGGCAGTCATCTGCTGCGACCGGTTGGGGCTGAGGGGAGAGAGACAGGACAAAAGACATGCTGTGGAAGAGAGGCAGAGATTAATGATAATGATTAAATACAGAGCGAAGTATAAACAAGTAAATAAAGGTGAATGAGAAGAAACAGTATAAAAATAGTGACAGTAAAAAAATAAAGGTAGCTTTGGTCCCGGGAGGTTTAGCTGACAGAGGGGTGATCGTGCATTACTGTACAGCACCGACACACTACCTGGAAAACACTCAGAAAGAATCCTTACATGAACCTCGTTACAAAAATCACAGTCTAAAATATGTAAACCGCAACTGGGGATTAAAATGGTATTTTGCCCACAAAATGAATTTAAAGGTCAGCTTAGTAGGTTATGATGGCTGCTTCCAGCAGGATAACATGCAGCCACATTCAACACTTTTCCCACACACACACACACATTTTTTTAATACCTTGAGCCCGTAAGCCTCTCTATTCTTGTTCTGATTGTCCGTGACCACAGAACACCTAAAACATAACCAAATGAAATTGTATCATTTCATTCACTGTTAAACCCTGAAGTTAAACTGAATCTTTCATGGTGACGCCACCTCCCTCTCCTTCTCCAGCCTGACTCCAAAATGTAGGAAGGAAAAAAGCCAAAGACGGGCGGTCGCAGTGACAGGATCACATCTCCATGACAACTGTGACGACTCTGACAGTAACAAGTGGTCAAAGTCCTACATGAAAACAGAAGACCATGTTCTGTGGTGTGAACTATTTATTATTCATATATACACTGACATATTGCACAGGTTATAAATCTTAAGAGCATTTAAACAAAATTCCTGGCTTTCATGAAGCAAGAAAAAAAAAAAAACAATAACAGAAACCTCATATTTCATGTGAAGGATGCAAGTTTTGTGCGTTGCTTTTCTTGTGCGTATGTTGTTGTTCAAGGGATTTACAATCTTAGTTATTTACACACAAAGATAAATATATATATATATACCTTTTCAAAAGAGTTTACAAACTGATAAAACAGTTTCAAGACACTCAAGCTCTTCCACTTTTGCATATAAGTGGTACACGACCCTGGATGAAATTACACCTTAACAGTGTGTTTATCAAACAGCGGATTGTTAGCTTGCTATGGGTTTTGGAGGACAGGTTCAAAAGAAAAAACATCAGGTGTCATCCTTTCATGTTTACCGGCTTAAACCTCATCCGATCTCAGCTTTGGTGAGCAAGTTCTTGGGGCATGTTGTACCATTTTCTGCTACATACAAGCCACGGCGAGATTTGCCTGAATTTGTGAAAACACTGTGCATAATATAGCTTCAAAATTAAAACTCCTCTCTTTTGAGGTCCTAAGAGATTTTTTTAGATGTAGAACTGAGCATAAAAAACAGTTGTCTACATCAGCGATATCTGAACCTAAAATCATTTTTGTCAAGTTGGATCTGACTACACCAATTGTAATTAAAACCTTCCTCTAAGCATCAATATGTGTACATGGATTTCACAATTACGTATGCGTGAGTGGTTTGCAGGAAGAGCAGTGGTAAGAACTCAGGGACGCCCACATCTCAAAGATTTCCGTGCAGCCGACTTCCTCATCAGTCTGCATCAGTGAGACGGGGTCTGGAGCAGGGAGGAAGGGCAGAGGCTCCATGGTGCTCATATGTTGAAGCTCTCTCCACAACCACATGTGCCCTTGATGTTAGGGTTGAGGAAGACAAATTCACTAGACAGCTTTGACTCCACAAAGTCCATCTCGGTTCCCAGGAGGGTCAGCTGAGCCTTCTTCTCTATAAACACCCTTACACCTGAAAGAAAGGCAAAGGAATGTCATCGACACTATCGCTGCTACTGTTAGCTAGAAGGTTGTGGATTTGATAGTTTGCAGGCAGTGAAACACAAATATTACCAATGACATAAACAGGTTCCAGAAATGGGGCACTGGAAAAAAAAAAAAAAAAATCAAAAACTTTACCCAATTTAAATTCCCCTGCATCGCTGGACAGATCAATCCCATTTTGTCCAGTTGCAGGATTTCCTCTAGTGAGTCAAAATGGCAATACTTCAACTTGATTTAAACTTTGCTTTGGAAATAGACAAAGTGAGGTGAGTAAGGTGTAGAGTGAAATCTGCATTAATGTGGCCAAAAAAAAATTTAAAAAAATAAGAGTGCACACACAGCTCACATGATCCTCCAAACAAAATTTGGGTCAGTTTGAAACAGTTGTCTCTGTTTTTTTTTTGTTTTTTTTAACAGGCTTAATCCTGGAACTTTTTAAAAATCAAACTTAGTACTAAGCTGAAAACCCATAAAAATGCCTAACTTCAGCCCCACTGATTCTAATATCCAAAAACCTATTGTGGCAGACAGCAGCATGCGCCAAGAATCAGTCTCACAAAAAAAGTCCATGCTCAGCTTGCCTCCATAATAAGACATAGCTTACCATCCTGCACTACTTCCTCATCAGACTTTTCTTTCTCCTTCGTGTAGTCCAGTGTATAAGTCAGCCCATTACAGCCACGCGTTCTCACGCCGACCTTCAAACCAATCTGATGGAAAAAAAAGAAAAACAGATATATGTTAACGTACAAGGTTTTTTATATTTTGTTATAATATATGCAGTATAAGGAGGACTAACGAGGAATGATAAGTCCACAAGAAAATTTTGCTGAAAGAACATCTCAATTGTTTTATTATTAAGCATCGTTATACGTCTCACAGAGTACAATCTTCTAGTTTCTATGACTTGTAAGGCTTCTGTGACACAGTAACCAGGCTTGATGTCCCTGTTTTCATGAGATAATTGACATTTTGGGCTACAATTAAAAAAAATTTTTTTTACTGATGCTGCTACAGTCTCCTTCCCACAAGTATTCCTTCTATGAATTTTAAATTTAGCTTCAAGTAATGAGTTAAAAGGTGAGCTTAGCAAATGAAAGAATAGGGTGAATGTGCTGCTTTATTTGACTTTTGCCTTACCCATATATAAATAAAGATAAGCAATTAAATAGCACATCACTCTGCAGCCATTAGAAAATATATAAAGAAGCATATACATAGTCGTCCTGATTGGATTATGTTTCATTAGGCACATTTATTACTCACATATTCTGGTTTGTCCTGCAACAACAATCTGATCCTGCTCACCGCTGCCGGAGTCTAAAAAGAGACAACAGTGGGTTAAAAAGTTACTGCTAGCAGCTACAACACACACTGCATCAATCACTGGAAGCGATTGATACAGCAGCACCAGTGTAATGGAATAACAGGAACGTCTGCAGTTTCAGCAGCAGTAGTAGTAGTATAGTAGTAGAGTGTATGTAGGTGCTGAAAGTATCAATCAGTGTTCGGGCTTTAATGTGGAGGCATTTGGGAGACAAGATGTTAATCTCTTAAAGCCCTTAAAGTGTGATAATCTGCATGTGCTGTTCTACATCACATCTGTGCCACAACCTGGAGTTGTTTAAAAATCCAGGCCTAACAAAGTTATGTCTAAAACCACACTTATAAGTCCAGTGTACAGCATTTAATGCCACACTAGCACATGGCTAAAAATCTGACTACAGCAGACCCCTGCAGTTGCGTCACTGAAGGATGTCCCACTACTTTAAGTTCACTTCAGCGCACTAACATTATCAGCAGAAACCACCATGCAGGCACATTATCTTCCAACAGCACTGTTACCAGAGGTCATTAGCTGAAACACCCCCAGTTGAACATATTCATCCCACCCATAACAACAAGCCGCCTAGCCTATACTGAGAGCTTGCTACATGCAGTGTGCTCTCGAAATTTCATTTACATTAACAACAGTATAATAATGCATGCCGAAACCCGAAAAACGATCCACCATAACATAGCACCAACAACTAAATTACAATTATCAGTTTCACACGCGAAACCACTTATATGACACTGAAATGATGTGCTCACTAATCTGTACTTTAAAGTCAGGTCATTAGTCTCAAATTCTCAGAACAGATGTAACCCATCTGTTGTCTGAGCATGTAATGTTTACGGAACAAAGGGAAAGACCCCAACGTCACTGTTTGTCTTATGGGAAACGTATCCAGTGTTCTTGGGGACTGATACTGACTGTAACTCCGGATATTTTTATTCAGCATCGATGCTGCCAACTCTTTTGCGAGCTTCTCAATTTCACCAACAAAGAGACTCACTAACTGTACGTTTGCAATAATCAATCCTGCATGTTATCGCCCTTACTCCAGAACCCAGACCTTATTAAGGGCGGGCACGGTTTCCTAAATTCCAGCAGAAGTTTAAATTTACACCGTGTGACCTGAATCCGTGACTGTGTGCTTTATTGCAAACGTGCAGTTTGCTGTCAAGTTACAGAAACGTCAGGTACACAGTCCCCAAAAGCGTCTTGTTTAGCCACTTAGCGGTATTAGCATCTTGCTCAGCCTAACGTAATTCTTGTAGAACCACCTTAGTGCGTTTATTTTAAATATTATGAACTCTCAAACAACATAAAAATTGCAGCGTTCCGATAAAGTTCACTAAAAGTTTCAATTAAGTTGATCTGCGTGTAACAGATGATTAGCTAGCTTAGCCAACTTGCACAACTATCACCACACCGGACGCCGATGTCAACACCACCGTTATGCAAGTATCACGTACTCAACAAATAAGAAGTACTTCACATACATGTATAACCAAATGTATATATACATATATTAACTTACGAGTGTCAGTGCCGCTTTCGTAGCTAGTATCTTTCTTTTGGTGACCGCTCGGACGGTCGCTCGCACTATGGAGGCAGACATGTTGCTCGCGACAGTTAAAATCACAACATAGCATTGCGCAAGCGTGTAAAAACTTAGCAAACGCCCCCAAATAAGCACCCGGCTCAGTGATTGGCTGAGATCATGACAGACGGTGGCAGATGCAAATTGCCTCAGGGGTAAAAGTAACAGGACGCCGTTGTTATGTAACCTTATAATACTGTATTTCAAAAATGTATCTTTAACATAATAAATTCGTAACTCATTCTGTGGCAGTGTTCATGTGTAGACTTTCATTTTATCATTTACACCAAAGTGTTTCAATACTTTTAATACAAACATGCTTTTGCTTTTTGGAACTCACTAGATTTTCTGGGACTTACGTCAAACCATAATTTACAAGAAAAAAATTGTAGTTTCCCTTATTACTGCGCTATATTCCGTGTTGCAACCACCTGTTCTTACATTTTGATTTAAAAAAATGCATTGATAAAGATTAATAAGTTTACCATCCCAGATCGATAGGCTAAAAATTATTCTCTTATGCAGGAACTCCAGTTTTAGGTGAAGTGATTTTAACAGTGCAATTGCAGTTTTTATTAGCTACAGTGATGCCAAACAATGTGTTACACAAAAAAGGGAAAATGGTTCTGAATAGCTGAAGAACTCCATCATTTCCACTTTGGTAATAGTGATACCTGTTGGATTTGCAGTATGTGATGCACCACAGAAAATTTCCAACACATCTTGAAGCCTACTGGCATTTTTAGAAAAAACAAACAAAACAAAAAGCAAACCAAACAACAAAAAAAACCCACTGGAATTTAATTTGTTTAATTCTTTGAGACACAAACTGGATCACAATCAAACCTTTCATAACAAACCAGGGGTCCTTGATACCAAATTAAACCCATTTAAGTCTGGCAAAAAATAGAACAACAATACAGCTGGCATTAAAGCTCACATCCTTTAAACTGAGAAATTTGATTATAATACCCAACATGATTTTTATATATATAATATATATTATATATATATAATATATATAAAAAAATAAAAATTCAGCAAGAGTAGGATAAGAATGAAGCCAGACACTCCATATAAGTTGAATAAGCAGGTCTTTGAGACATAACTAGCAGCAACATAACTCAAGGGCCTCGACCCCTGCAGTGCAGCTACCAATCTGTGGCAACATTAAAATGAAATGAAACCTTTGTGGCAAATAAATACATTTATCTCTCCGTTGAACTGAGATTACCTCTAGTTGGAGCGCAGTGTATGCAGTCAGTTGGAGCAGCTTTTTTTCCTTTCCTTTTTAATATATATAAATCACAGGAGTCTGAGCAGGACCCAACTTCCTCAATCATGTTCCTGTACCATCATTACAACACTTCCTAGCATGGGTGAAGACATACACAAAAATCAATAGAGAAACTTTTTCCCATCCCTCTACTAACATTTGCAGGCAGTTGCTGGGCAGTACGGATCCATGAAGCTTGGGTGGACCAACAGTCTCAGAATGAAACTGTGATCCTGAGAAACATATTTACAGGGTGGTTTCTCTAACAAAGGCACACAAACATGGAGACACCTTGCAGGTAGTTCTGTCTTCAAGGCCAGCAGACATGGACTAATGGTTGTCAGTGCAGGACACAAACATTTAATAAAAATTAAAAAAAATATCCTGGCTATTAAAAAGATATACTGCCATTCAAAACTACATTGTGTTTTTAAAGATCTAAAACAATACTTATAAGAGGGGGAAAAAATTAATATGAACTGAGACTTTTTGGTTTAATCTGAAATAGCCTTGCCATTCTACAGTTAAGTAGAAGACAAATACCATATTAGTTAACCATTTCTATAGCTATGGCAGTGTTTAAAAAGACTAGACTTGATCCAATTCTAAGGACGGTTGAGCCTCTAGTGTCCAAAAAAAAAATTGCTTTAAAAGATGTCAAAAGATATCCTACTGAAATCTACGCTATTAGTCATCTGACACTTATTTACATTCAAATTTAAGAGATTTTACACCAAATTTGCAATAATATTGCTTTAAATGTAAGAAATTTCTTTAAAAAAGAAAAAAAAAGAAAAAAAAACCAAAACCTTGACAGACTAGGTAAACAAAGACATGAGGTGCATGCTTAATGGCTTGTCTTTTTAAAACGAAAGCTTTAAAAAGCTCCTCTTAAGAGGAGAGCTTTTTTGGGGGTGGGGGGTAAACACAGAATAAAAAGGCCCTATTTGGCTTCAAGTCAAGGCGTCCTGGCTTTGGCTTTGAACAGGCTCCCAATGGCCCAACAGTACCATTCAGATTTAAGGGTTTCTGGACTTTGGGTTGCTGTCTGCCTGGACAAAAGTAGAATCTCGTGGTTTTTGTATTCATAGCAGCTTCTCATTCCACCGGGCTCTTCCTCTGACCAGAGCGGCCCAAATTTCGGCAGGCTAAACTACCTGAAACACACCAGAAAGCAGTCGTCAACATTTATTCCAAACAATTTTCCACCTTAATAGCATCTTTTGTAACATAAAAATAAATACTTTAAAAAAGGTGACAAAATTGGGCACACTATTTGATCCTGATCAACTGAACACTATTTTATTGACCAAAGGGGGGGGGAAATTCAGGTAAAAATACCAGATACAATAAATCAGAGAACATGTTCTAAGACCACATGGAAAACAACAGACAAAGCAAGCACCACAATGCTACACTTTAAGAAAAACATCAGCAAGGGTTCACTCCAGAGTCCAGAGAAAGATGGATGAACCAGAGCATGCTGTACAAATGTCATGCCGTCAGTGTCTCTCTTTACAAGCCCTAGAACACGACAATTGACCCAAAATACAAAAAAAAGACACTTTCAACCTTTGTCTAATTTCTCTGCAAACAGAACTTTGTCCCCATATATTAAAGAGAATTTTAGTTAAACACATTTAGTTAGCAAAATGAGCGTGTGTGTGGGGGGTGGGGGGGGGGCAATAGACCTAATCAATACCTCACTGTAGTGTAGGTGCATCCTCACTTGAATATGCTGTCTAAAAGGCAAGGCCAAGAACAAAAGAATGCGAGTATAACTTTGATGTGACTTTAAAACTAATGAATGATTTTAGATGATGTAATGTGGAAATGTTGCAACTGTACACTTTCTGTTGTTGCTACTGATGTGGGAAGAAACAAATGAGGGGGGTAGTTGGGCTAAAGTAGTTTAAATTACTATTTCAATAATGTTTAAAAAAAAAAATGAAATCAATGACATTAAATTAGCTATATGGTGATGACAATACCACAGATATGATAATGTGACATTTTCCATGTATAAAAAGTATAAATTTAAATACCTGCTTGTGGACTCAAGATCACATTTTGCTGCTTTCTCTTCTTCTTATCTTCTTGTATAGGTATACCCTTTTAAAAAAACAAAACAAAAAAAATACACACATACACACAACATTTGTTAAGGTGTAGCAGTGTACAAAGCAGTCCACCACAGCATCAATTTGAATGAATTTAAGACAATATTTTACACTGACTGAACACAAACCTGTTTCTCCGTTTCTCGCAAATTCCTCAAGTGGGGTGAAGAAGAAAAGGTATCCATTTTCACATTACCTGCCAAATGACAAGTGAAGATTCAAAGTAACCAAGTGACTTTTTCATAGTTCGAAGAGGATGGTGAACTTTGAGCATACCTGCAGGGCTTCTGTACAATTGACAGTCCTTCTTGATGTGGGCATTTGATCCACACAGGTAGCAGCAGCGAATATCCACTCCATCCCTTTTCCTCCAGTGTTCACTCCTGTGTCTGACCTGATCCTTTGATTCCTCTGCTGCATTCACTTTGTCTTGTGGCTGCTCTGGCCTTCTCTCTGAATCCCGTCTGGGCTTAGACCTGGGCCACAATCACTCACAATGTAATGCTGACATTAAAGGCTGGTGTACATGGTGCAAACAGATATTTGAGTAAATAGATACTGTGACTAATTACTTGTGATTGTACCCACTTCTTACGCATGGGGCAGTCTTTCATGAAGTGGCCAATCTTTCCACATATGCGGCAGCAGCGATCATTGGGAGCCACTTCTCCTTCAGTAAGTACTTCGGGATCAAAGAAATACTCCTGGGAGAGATGCAGGTAAAAATAGTTTTATTGCTGACTTGAAAATATCACCACAATAAGCAAGCTTGGTGTTCAGACAGCAAATACTGACCATCTGACTTGGATATACAGGAGGAAAGTGTCTGACCGGTGTGCCAAACACTCTTCTGCCATTGATGAGAGCCTTCATGATGAAGTTAGTCACTGTGACCAAAATAAACAACAAAAATATGTATTAATTTTATTATTTTTTATTCATTCACATATATATATATATATATATATATATATATATACATATATATATACATATATATACACACACACACACACACACAAAAACAAAAGACAGACTAACAGAGGATGGGGGAAGAAAAACATAAAACAAAAACACACTTTTCCTTGAGAGACCAGCACCCAAATTATGATTGAGGTCAAATGGATCTGTAATAGAAACAGAAAGAAGGAACACTATTAAAAAAATATTCACAAGCAGCCACATATGGTTACCTAGTTAAAATCTATACATTTCATTTTAAATAAGTGATTAGTTAAAATATAGTGCAGTAAAATATATTACTTTATGTACTTTAAACAGACCGAGTCTCACACAAACCTTCAATGACGATGTACTTTGATGTCCACTGCTTGTTGAAGGTGGTGAGGCGGGCAAGCTGTCGGACACAGACAACATGCTCTCTGAAGTCAAAGTCCTCCGTGTAAAAGCGGAGCAGGTTGAGCCACAGCTCCCCCACAGTCTCAGTGTTCTTCCCATAGTGTGGCCAGTGACTTGGCTAAAAAAGACAAAATAGATTATTAATACAGTCTTACATTTAAATGCACCATATTGTTTTAGGCACACAAATACAAAATACTCACCAGTGCTTTTAAATCATCAAAGAAGTATACGTTCCAACCATCTACAAGTACTTCGGGCTTCTTTCCATCATAGATCTGCAAAAAACCACTTGGTCAAGCTTCTGTAAGCTTGGACACATGACATTGTGGCTCAACATCCTAAATAACTACTGCAAAGAGACTTAGTAACAAATGAATTCAAATACAGGCACCAAAACTGCCTGCATTTAAATTGTTTAACAAAACAGTAATTAAAAAAAAGAAAAAAAAAAAGAATCTGTTTTTAAGAAAGGCTACACCTGCATGGCCAAACCAAGACACACATTTATGTCCAACTTGTTTGTAAAAAGGATAAAATGTGCTTTTCTTCCAGTCACTTGTACCTCTTGCAGCACAGGGATAACTGGTGGGTTTCTCTGCTGAAGGAAGAACAACACCATGAGGGTGTAGGCGTAGGATGAGAGGCTACCACGTGAAGCGTCTCCAATGTCACACATCTGTAACGGAAGTGGAAACAAAATTTAATAAAGAACACATTAGCAAAAAATGTCATCTTTTGTAAATTATGACCTAACACTTAAAGATGCCTTAGCTCCAAGTCTAACGCATGTTCACCTTGGCAAAAACCTTCATTACGTAACAGAGGATCTTCACTCTTCTGTCAATTGCAGCATATGTAGCTAGCAGGTGAGTGTTGTGCAAGGCCTGAAAAGGGAGGGGAAAAAACAAAAAGTCTTAAAACGAGATTTATAAGTCACTTAAAAGCAAATCAGAAAGGTGTGTGTGTGTTTTTAAATAAATACAAAAGAAAGAGCCCCACCAGTGTGTTGTAGAGGCTGATGTCTCCTTCCAAGCCAGTGCGAACATGGTAGAACTTCACAATGGGTACTTTTGCTGTAGTGATGGGCAAGATGTTCCTCAGACCTGGTGACAGGACAGATGTGGATACACACTGACGTTACCGACATGTATGGGAAAAACACACAGGACCTTTATTTGATCATTTATAACTGATTTCAGCTGAACTCCCATTAATGTGACTCCTGTGGTTGGGTAGGCAATGCTACTTTATTTATTTTAAAAAAAAAGGTCAATCTAAAGATTAAAAAGAAACTTAGAATATCTTTAAAATCTAATAAAAAAGTAAACAGAGTTTCACAATTAGCATGACACAAAGATGCTACCATAGCCACATTAATGAGTGCTATGAAAATATCCCAGGTTGCTATGAGCCCAGAATGGTTTGTTGCCATTTGATCAAAACAGACACTGGCTGCAGGCAGGCAAACATAAGCGACACACTGACTTAGAAGTACATGAACATCAGTTTTTCTTATTTCTCCTATGTCTTACCTGGGTGCTTCTTTAGCAATCTTGCCAGGCTTTCAATGATATTGATGCAGTCAATGTCCTATGAGGGAGGGAAGGGGGGGGGCACAATTTAATAATTTATATCCAGTAAGGACAGCCATGAAAAACAGCCAAGGCAGCTTGTCGTCAAGTTAAATATTACCAATTGATTCTTGAATCAATTAGGTTGGTGTACACGGTGCAAATCAACAAACCTACATGCGTCAGCAGCTTGATAAATAAAGTCAGGCTGAATTATAGAATTAGCTGAAGTTGGTAAGCTACCAAGAAGAAAGTAGAGAATCCAAGAGACCACTAAAACCAAAAACCAACCAAAAATCATGAATATCAAAAATAAAATATATCAAAAGTCACAATAATAAACAATATACAACAGTAGTGCTCATTTGCATTCTTTGCAGGTGAGATTAAAAACCTTCAACTTTGAAAAATGATCGTGACATCACAAGAAGAATTTCATAAAAACCTCAGAACTGCATTTAATGCCCAGTCGCTGATGAAAGTCACGCTGAACCTCAACAAAACTAAACAATGGTAAATAATTAGCGCACAGCTGATGTGTTCATATAAAATAAGCAGTGGCTCACATCTATGGTTTCCTGTCCCTCCAACACCATGCAGATGTCTAGGTCACTCTGTCTGAAGCCAAAGCCATTTTTGGATGATCCAAACAGTTGTAACCGAGCACCTGTGGTCCAAAAATAAAATAAATAAATAAAACACCAAGGTTTGTTAACCAAGTCAATAAAATGTATCACCGTGGTAGTTTAGCTGTGAAAAGCCAAAAGATGCTAAACAGTAAAGAAGCCAGTTGACTTCACCAGCAAACTGTCTTCTGACAAAGATCTCAAGGTCTTGAAGGATGTGCTCCCTTACACCCACTTCCAGTTCATCTGGGGCAAAATCGCCTAAAAAGGAAACAAACCAAACAATTCAGCTTAAAATAACTTAGTGATGAACTCATTTAAGTGAACACAAATCCTACTGGGGAATCAATCAAAAGTACCTTTGAATGATTAGCACTGGGCCTAAGGCAAAAACCTTATTTAAAGGATCTCAGAATTTGCCAAAAAACTTTATTTAAATTCACATCAATTGTTCAAGATGACCCCAGAACCACAGATACTGCTACATCTCCTGTATTTTCTTCTGGACCATTTGAAGTTCTCCCTCTTCATTAAACTCAAGGAACTTTTTGAGCCCTAGACAAAATGTTGCAGCCCCATCATGCTAACGATTTTATCTCAAACACAACATGAACAGATGGCCATCATTAAGCTGAAACGAGCAATCTGCAACAATTAAAACTTTGTTTAATCCAACAGCATGAAAATGATTTGTATTGTTAAACATGTTCACGCCACCAAAAACCCTTTCAACTATTTTAACAAACTTACATTTTCAAGAGTAGAAGAAATGTGACATCAAGCTACAGGTAAGGGACACATTTCCTCAACATTATTACATCTGACCCAAAACACTTGAACAACCCCATAATACTCACTGTAACACTGCTCACAGACTTTGTTAAGGACACTGAGAAACTCTGGTGTTAACGGGGGCAAGGGCTCCAGCTGCACTTTCTTGAAATCCTCAGGACAGTCCTTCTTCAGATGTCCGTCACGTTTGCACAAGCTGCACACGACCATGTGTGACTAATGAAGTTGACAGGAGAAATATAATTTAACATTTCTTCACCTACAACTTAAATAACATTTTAAAGTTATGTGGTAATTAAGTTAAATTCTGAAATGTATTCGTTTTTCAATTTAGATGAATGTAAAATACTGCGAACAAGCGAAGGAAAGCTGACCTTTCCTCTGGTGAAAGCTTGCTTGGTGAACTCATAAGACAGTCTCCTCTGTTTTTGGTTTTTATTCTCTGGGCTCTCATCTTTAATTTGATCCTCTGAAGGTAGAACAGACACACTGATAGGTGCCGAATCCACTTCTTCTTCCTCTTCCTCATCCATTGAACCAGGTGTGTCTAAATCCGGACCCTCCTCATCAGACAAAGGCTCCTCCCCTGAGATCTCATCAACTAGGAAAATCTCTTCATCCTCTGTGTTGAAGCTGTCCAGGTGCTGGCGGTTATGTATGTCCACATCAATATTTATGTCTTCATCCTGCTCCTCCTCATCGTCCTCATCCTCTGAAACACTGCTTTTGCCCAGGTCCACCTTTTCTTTCTCCCTTTCTTCATCTGAGTCACTGAATTCTTCAATTTCCTCCTCTTCCTCAATAATGCAATCAGAGTCCTCTGGGCCATTTTCTATAGGTTTAGGTTGACTTGTACAATGAATGCTGAGCTGACTGAAATCTGACAAGCATGCACTCTCTTCACTCGAAGGCTGAGCATTAGCCCCCTGAATGGGTCCTCCCTTTGGGCCTCTTTTGCGATTAGCAGCTTTTGCATTGAGCGACTGTGCAAAGTACTTGTATGTGGTTTTGAGGCAGTGGAGGATGTACTCAAACATCTGCTGGCTGTTCACTGTGCGGGCCACATTTCTCTTCACAGCAAAGGGGTCTGAAAACAGAGCCATTTGTAAACATCACACCATATAAGAGAAGTCTCCATCAGTGGTTCTCAAACTGTGGGGTGGGCCACATTGGTAGGGCACCCCTGCCACTGCAAGAAGGACACAGACATCCCAGTATTTAAAACAGGAGGGGAGTGTTTGTTTTGTTTTTTAAACAGGGAAACTATACAAGAGTTTGCTCATGAAGTTGCACTGACCTTTATTAAGTGACATTCAACTTGGTTGCTTTAGATTTATTGAACCTTCTGGAGTGCGGTATGCAAGAAAAAGTTTGAGAACCAATGCTTTGATGCATAACAAACAAAAATAAAAATCTAGGACTGGGCAGAATCAAATCAAACTGAGAAATAAAACGGATTCGCCAGGTGACCATTTCTCCTTACAGAAGTATCAAAACATAAAAGTGATTTTAACAAATAAGATATAAGAAAGCTTCTGACCCTCTATAGCGATGCGCTTTTTAGGCCAGTCTTTCATCTCTCTGGAGAGGACGACACTGGTCCGCACACTGATTACACTGTCAGCCATGTTGAACTCCAGGGAGTAGAAGCGAAGCATTTCAACCCAGAGAAGCCCAACTTCCACTGGTGGATGAGGATTCTGAAGCACCAGTGGAACCTGCAAAAAAAAACACACCAGAAAGACTCATATTACTATAACAGAAAGCTTCAGTTTTAAATAAACCTTCAGTTTATTTAACCAACACATTCTTACCTGTTTCCAATAAAAGTCAAAACTATCTTTTATTCTGAAACAATTTTCTGTGCTTTGATCATCTTTCAGGCTATTCTGAGTGATGGAACATGACAAAAATAAACTTAGGAAAAATCTTTTCTGTGACAGATCAATTATAACTATACCATCAGAGGATTCCCAATTTCTGCTAGTTCATATTTTTCTGTGGCAATAAAAGAATTTGATCTACAAAACTGCATCTTAAAAAAATACCTCAAACTATTATAACGAACTGATTAAAAAAAAAAAAAGAGAGAACAAACAGACTCAGTTGTTCAATGATGTGTCATCATCATGATTACCTTCCCCTTTCTGCAGGTGCCCTCTGCTGGTTGAGATTCCTTGGTAGAAGGGGTGTAGGCCCAGTGTAAACAGCCATCCTCTGTGTGTGTGAAGTTGAAGTCTGACAATCTGCTGAGTGAAAACACCTTAATCTGAAGACAATCAGATGTTTGCATTAGTTTATGTAAATAAATAAATTAAACACCTAGCAAGAGCCAATAATAAAAAGAAAATTAATGTTTTTTGTTAAGGATTGAAATGAAATGAAGACTTACATCTTGGTTGAAATAGGTAGGCAAGAGAGATTCTTTGCGCTTCTGTAAGAAGTAGATAACCATAAAAGCAAAGACGTACGGCGGCAGCCCCCCCTCTTCGGCACGGTCAATCTCACAGATCTTAACAAGAAGCAAAGCGCCATGTTGAAAACAAATGCAATGTTTTAACAAAGAGTGAAGAATTTTACAAGTTGCCTTGCCAATCTGAGGAACAGGGCTTGATCTATACTGGAAACATACCCGGGCCCAGCGTCTGAAGCCCAAAACCAGTGGCACGAGGAGATGCTCCTGACTACCCAGAGCAGAAAGATAGGACGTGGTTTGGAATGCGTTTTCGTTCCCAGCGCTAACTTTGCAGATTAAGCCACTGTTGAGGGAGTGGGGGGAGGAAGGGTGGAGAGTTAATTTTCATTTGGAGTTTGGTGCTCTTGAGCCTGTGCTATGGGCATTGTCTATATCCTCTTGTTGCATACAGGGAAAAAAAACAAACATGTAATTGCAAATGACACAGACCTCTTTTTTTCTTTTGCAGATGACCACAGGCACCCTAGCATGAAAATCAGCCTCCATATCAATGAAGAGAGCTGAGAATAGCACAACACACAATTTAAACCTTCCACCTGACACTTGAGATCATGACTGACTTTCTTATGTCTGAAAAACTTGCTGCATTCTGCGAAAAATGATGTAAAATGAAAACTCACGGCTCACAGAGAGGCACTCCTTAACCAGCAACAAGACATCTGGTTGACGCATCTGTGAATACATTCCATTTCAAAGCCTTTATACAACATAAATACAATATTTAAAAAAAGACATATGAATATGGTGTATGCTACAAGCACAATATACAACAAATAACTTGTGAAATCTAAAATGCAATAAAATAATTTTCCCCACCCACACCATCATGACTTACCCTTTGCCACATATCAAATACCACTTATAGTAATCTCTTATTTATTCTGTTACCTCAAATGAAGCATTATAAAGTCAGCCCAAACCTCCGTAACTTGTAGCATGCATATATATGTTGATGGAAGCCTTTTTTCTACCGATTATTCTCCAGGGGCACTATTTCCCAACTTTACCATCATAATAAAATTAAGAGAAACAGAAACAAAACTATATTCACATCATTGAGCTCACACTGGTTTACTCACGTGAGTTGGATACTGGATGTCAATGTTGATATCAGAATCCTTGAATCCAAATTTAGTGCAAGATGATCCATAAAGCCTGAGTCGGATCTCTACAAATGGGTGAAAGCAGGAAAATAATGTTACTATTATTAAAATAACTAAAAGAATACAGTTGTGTGTGTGTGTGTGTGTGTGTGTGTGTGTGTGTGTGTGTGTGTGTGTGTATATATATATATATCGTGAACTGAAGCATAAGAACCAGTTTGCTGCAATGCTGCAACAGTGTCAGGATTCATTTAAATTAAGTATCTGTTGCAAACAAACATTTCCTCCTTGTGTGCCTTACCAGGCAGGACGGAGAGGAGGAGGTCTTGCATGGTGGAGACAACACACTGTCTCCTCTCAACATCCTGGTCAGTCAGCCCATGTTCCTGGACAACAGCATCTAGTACAGCACTTATTGCACTGATCTGCTCTGGACTAGGAGGTAGGATCTCAGTCAGCATCACCTGCTCTTGCCTCTCCTGTAAGCAAAAATAAACATACAGCAAAGGGGTGTTCATCACAGCTTTTAATGCATGAAAACTACTACTCCACAATAACAGGAAAGTTGCACAGTCAATATAAACTAACAGCATTTCGTACCTTGGCCCTTCTCCTGTGCCGTTTGTCTCGAATATGCCTGTAAGCGTCCGACAGAGACTCCAGGAAAACGTCACACAGGGCACAGCTGTAAAGCGCAGCAGGGTTGCTGTGGGACTTCTGTAGTGATTTAAAAAAACAACAAAAAAAAAACAAAAACAGGAACACAGACATTGGATGCAAAAAATTAAAGTTAATATATTGCATCACAGGAGCAAGTTTGACAACAGAAAGAATGCATTTTTTTCAGGTTTAACTCCCACAAAAAGAATAGACTTGGAGAAGCTGTACCTTCTTTAGGCTGTAAATCTCAACCCTGTTAAGCCGCTTCTCTGCTTGCCGTATGCTACGGAGCTCTTTCTTTGAGAGTACGGACTCTTCAATCACAAGACCCCTGTTCTCCTCAGCAAAAGATTTCTTCTTGTTTCGGTTTCTCCGTCTTTTGCCTTTGAAAAGGAGAAATGTCAAAAAGGGAAGAAACTGTGAATTAGTAGTTTGCTTTTATAATAGACTGAGTGATAATGCTGAAAGTGTTCCACTCAATCTCCAGAGACCGATTTCCAAACCCTTACCTGATTTATGAGAACTATCATCTGTGGATTCTCTTCTTCCCTGTTCCCTGTCCTCCTTTGGACCTTCTCCTTGTGTACCCCTCCTCCGGTGCTGCTGCGAGCGCTCTCTCCAGTTATCTTCCTGAGGACCTGAGAACCACCGGAGATCATCCCTCTGTGAGGGGCTGTGCCCACCTCTTAATCCACCAGGAGAGCGGCTTAGGGGCCCCAGCCCTCCCTTCTTAGGGCTGGCCCTGTAGGGCCCACATTGGTTTTTCTTGGCCTGCTGGCCTCCGTCTGAACGGATGTTCTGTCCTTGCAACTGGTCCTGCATCCACCAGCTTTCTCCCTTCTCTGCTGTTGCTGCTGCTGCTCCCCGCTCCCTACCACCTCGTTTAGCCCGGAAAGGCCTGCCTGAGTTTTCCATGGTACACAGTTGTGCTAAAACTGCAGGATAAAATGTCCAGTTAATGTGAAAATAGTCCTGATGTAATCAAAACAACACTGACAAACAGAGGATCACCTGACAACCTTTTGATATTGGCAGAAGTCCTTTGTTTGAAAAAGCAGTGAGCTAATTTGGTTTATTTTATATTTGCATGTAGAAAACCTTATACTGACTGTAACTACTCAGTTATTTTGTCGGGTAATCCATACCAGACTGTTGCGCAACTTTGTAGGACCTAGGCGCTGCTGCATTTTTCAGCTCAGCACCTGCTTGAACACGGTCAGCCAATAGGTAGCGAGTGATAAAATGGTAACTGGCTGACCTCTGCAAACTCGGGTTAACTGTTAACCGTCTTTTATTATTGGCTCTGAACGCTGACAGCTCTAAATAAAATCTTACCCATGTAGCTGATTTTTCTGTCACTATTATTAGCACTAATACTAGTAGCGACATAACCGCTGTTAGTTGAAACAGTTTACGCACCAACATAAAAGGTTGCAGTCTAATCCAATCTAACCCAAACTACGCGACTGTGAGATTATGACACGGCGTAAACGTTAGCTAGCTTACTAGCTTCTCCAGCGTTATTATCTGACTCTAATGTTACTTCTTGCGCTTCCTCGAGTTGACGGCTTATAATTTTACCACCTCTGTACCACACAGCTCGTCAATAAATCTGTGTTTCTTACCACATATAACGTAAGAGCGTGCAGCCACATAGTTACAGCAATGCTAACATTAGCTACACATACTTAGCTTGCTAGCACAGGCACTTAAGGTTAACAGCTAGCAGCGGCTATCGTCGCTGTTTCCTGCAGTTTTTGTCAAGCTGTCCAACCTACAGCTGAGGTAAAGACAGCCATTAGTCACACGCTAGCGGTAACTATCCACAAATATTGTTAAATTCACCAAAATACCTTTTGCAAATGCACAGAGGACATGGTTGAAGCCTTGTTCAGGTCTGACTTGGCTCGCTCTCTTGTCTTGGACTAGATTTTGAAAGGTGACATAGGACCCGTTTGTTTTCTAATCGTAGACGTCCATGTTCCGCCCACCGCGCACGCACACACACAGACACACGCAAAAAGAAAAAAAAAAGAAAGAAAAAGGAAAAAAGAAAAGTGCAACCCCTAACAAATGATTAACACCGGAAAAAATATGAATGTAAAGAAAGTTTATACACTGTTAGCCCTTTTTAAATGTCAATGTATTTAATCCCACGTTTTACATTTTTTCTAACTGGCCTTGATTTGCACAGATTTATTACTTTCGGCCTCCAAAATTTGTAGAAAACGCATATCAGTTGCCAAAATTTACGAGATACTTGCCATTTTTTCTTTGTCTTTGTGCTTGTTTGTCTTTATACTTCGTTTCATATAGATGTTATTTTATAATTTGCTATGAAATGAGCTGATATGGCCAAATGTTTGAAATTATAATGAGTAAAACAACAACTGCTGTATTATTATTATCGTGTTTGTTGTTTCTGTGATTATGTGAAGAAGAAGATGACATTTATATTTGATACATGTAAACTATTTCACATGTGAACATTTCATATATAGGTATTAATTTTCAGATATTTTATTCTTGGTTATTATTTTTTATTTTTTTGTAAAGGGGAAGAAAGAATCTTGTGTGATGATTTGGAAGGGATCACATGTCTTCACAAGTGCATGAACATGGACACGTATGCGCACAGGGACATGCACACATGAGCGCGCGCACACACACACACACACACACACACACACACTCCAAAAAAAGGGGGTCCAATTAAAAGACTACCAACAGACAGATACCCCAGCCAGATAGCATAAATTATTATTTTTTCTTTCTTCAGTTTCCTCCCTGTTTAAGCTGCATGGCCGGGGTACCTGTCTTTTTTTTTTCCTCTGAGGCCCTTAAAAAAAGGAAAAAAGATATTTCATGTGAAATATTCTGTAAAATATCAAGCGTAAGTAAATTTACTCGTTTTTCTACAAGTTAAAGCGCGTTCAATAAGTTCAAAGTGTGCTTTTTTATTTTTAGACCTTTTACGAGTAAAATCTGTTAATGTGCTATAGTGCATGATTTGATTCAAATCTGAATTCCCTTTATATAAGGAGATCTATTGACTTTTTAATTCGATCTCATGCAATAGATCTAAAAGTATAACATATGGGCCAGGATAATTAATTAGATGGGGCCACTGATTGTTGAGCTTCGGTTGCCTAGGGTAATAGGAGAACTGTGTGATGCATGAGCGGGGAAGACCCCGCGAAAACTGACGTCATCAGGCAGAACTCCCCACTAATCTAGAGACCAGCATCCAGGAGACTGCTGCCGTGGATGCGCTGTACTCTGCAGCCTAGGTACGCAGTCACTGGACCAGCAGCTTGTGGGCAGACGGGCTCTAGTCAGACTGGAGATGGTGTCATTTGTGAACGATGAACGTGGTTTCCAAAGTGTTCTCAAAGGGAAACGAATGAACGGCGCGTCTCCTGCTGCAGAAGCGCTCACGCTGGCTCAACAGCGCCAGACAGCTCGACACAGAAAACAGAAACTCGTGTCCAAACTGGCAGACTCTGGTTTTGAGGAAGATTTGGCATCCTCCCCGATTCCTCAGAAAGACGTGTCCCCGCTCCGTTCACACAAACCAGAGACTGTCGCAGGACAGCTCTGCAGCTGGTACCGTCAGTACGGAGACATCGGGTTTATGATCCAGAGGGAGAAAGAGGCGCAGTTTCATCCCTGCGAAAGCCTGGCACGCCAGCCGCAAGTAAGACACTTGCAATGTAGCTTTTAACTAAATGGAAAACGCCATAAAAAAATATAAAAATATGTGCTAGACCCGTACGTGTACTTTTTGACTCATTAGGCTACTTATCTGCCTTCTTAAAAAAAAACATCTGCACATCTTCTCTCCAAAAATATTTGTCACTAAACTGAATTGGTCATTCACTCTGTGTGTTTAAAGCGAGATAGTTAAATCCTCCACTATAATGGAGAATATTTAGTTCCATTGTTTAACTAAATAAACTCCTGAGATATAGAATACATGACTGTTTCAGGATCAGGTACTGATAATGTGCACTGTAAAATGCAAGAAAATGCATGTTTGCTGTATATTATGAGAGGGCAAGCGCATCAAGAACCAAGATTCACTAAAGTTTGCACCTTTATAACAACTTTTTTTTTTTTAAGTGCTGGCTATAAATTTGCTGTTTATAGTGGTAACTGTGTTTTACTTGCAGTTGACTGCAGAGGCCCGGTGTAAGCTGGTCAGCTGGCTTATCCCTGTACACAAGCATTTCCATCTGTCCTTTGAGTGCTGCTGCCTGGCAGTGAACATCGTGGACAGGTTCCTAGCATCCACACCCGTGGCTGCTGACTGCTTTCAGCTCCTAGGTGTCACTGCACTTCTCCTAGCCAGTAAACAGGTTTGTCTTTTTGCGTGTGGCATGCTTGTGAAGCGGATGCTTTGTGTTTTTGGATATCATTTGACAATCCCTTTCTTTGTTCTCTGCAGGTGGAGGTTTGCGCGCCACGAATCAGCCATCTCTTGTCATTGTGCTGTAATGTGTTCACAAAAGAGCAACTCTGCAACCTGGAATGTCTTGTCCTGCTTCGTCTTAACTTCCGCCTCTCTGCTCCCACGCCGGCCTTTTTCCTCGACTATTACACCAACTGTATTGAGGCTGCCCAGCTAGTGACTGGGAACAGAAGTGATGATGGATTTTCAAGAATGAATCCTGGCACAAAGACATCCAGGCAGTGCAGCAAGCTTGCACAAAACATTTGCGAGTTGAGTCTCGCAGACTATGCTTTCAATAAATACCCACCATCACTGACTGCTAGCTGTGCACTGAGAGTAGCTGGTGAGCTCCTGAAAACTGAACGGGGTCTTCCTGAGCATGAAACCGTCCATTCACATGAACATCAGTGGGACTCTTTTGTTGATGAACTATGCGCACAGTCAGTTTCTTTTCAGCCGGCTGAGAGTTCTCAGCTTTATGAGGGAGAGTCTCTTGTGGTGAAGCACCGTTTCCAGCCTGTAGATCATGAGAGATGCAAACAGAGTCTAGTTCAGGAATGCAAAGAAAACCTAAAGCTGCTGGTGTCACTAAACCTGGAGACACTGGAAGTGATGTCTACGATGTGACTACATGAGTGCCACTATTTTCATAAATGCATGTCAAATTCCCCTCTTCTTTTGGGTTATATTGTTATATTTTAAATAAGTGAGGATAAGGTGTCTATTTTAGGGTTGCGGTGATCAGAAGCCTCTTATATACCTCATAGACAGTCAGCTGTTTACAGCTACAGGATGCTTACAATGTTGTATTTTTGCTTTTTATTTATTTATATTAATTTACTAAATATAAATGAAGAATATTAATATATTATTTTATTTTTCATTAATTCTAACGTAAAATTATTATTTTCTGTATACAAATTTATTTGCTGCAGGTTTATGATTTTGTCACTTTTGGAAACTCTTTAATGAAGGATCTCAAAAATGTGTTGTAATGAATTGATTGTTATAATTAATTAAAATGATGTGTAAATACATTTGTCCTGATCTCTTAATTTGCCATTAAATATGAAATTATTTCATTTTAGTTTATGGTGACCTTTGAAATAAACCAGTCAACTATAAGCAGTCAAGAAAATAAACCTTTGTAGAGTCTCTGTTTTCACAGCACTGCAGTATTAAACTACTGATGACAACATGCCAAACCCCTTCCAGCAGAACGCACATATTTTTTTTTTGACTGGTCTAAATCTAATAAACCACCCTACATGTGGTATGAAAGTCTTGTAAATATGAGGCTAAGGCACTATGAGTAATAGTACTTTCCTCAATGCACTGATTCTTGTAGCTTATAGTTTATTGTGCTTGTTTGCCTGGAGGTCAGTTTACCCACGTTTCTGTGTTTACCGTTGGCTATATTGTTTGAAACCGAATTGTGCAGACGCGGTTTGGTCAGTTTTAGGGGGCTTTATAAGCTCGCCCTGCTGACACAGTGACACAGGAGCGTTCAGTGTTAAGGTCTGAGTAGACCTACTCTTGTTTATTTATTTATTAATAGAGACATTTGTCAGAGTGTTTACTGTAATCGCTCTTTTCCTTATCCCCTGATCTTTAAGTGTGGCAAAAGGCTTTGTAATCTAACTAGATTTTACGCACAGTTGAATAGAAATTACGCACCGACTTTTCTGGTCATAAAAATGCTATACTAAAATTTTTCAAGGGATTCTTTATAATGATATAAAATATGTGACATTCATTATAATGCATAAATATAAAATTAACTATTTTGGCGATTTTATGATGATCAGCTTACACAGCCTCTCTATTGTCTCCACTCATTGTTTATGCACACCATACAATAACCTAGGAGCTTAAGCCATTTTCTGAGTATTTATAAATACTGTATGTCCAAACGAAGCCATAGCAAGCATGCCCCTCTGGCGCAGGGAGTTTTTGGCTGCATGCTGGGCGAAGACAGGTCTGAAGCAAAGAGCACCTGCTGTAGCCTAATGGCGCCGTTACGCGCGGCACCAGTATTACACTTCAGACCAGAAAACCGTTATTCTGCACCAGTTTAATCTCCGAGGACGCTGTTACTCCCTGGAGACCAAATAGGTGCTTTTGATTGGGTCGCAAGTATTAAACCGCGGTATGGAGAAACACAGACCGGGAGAATGTCGACTATATCAACACTAAATCAAATGATGTCCCTTCAGTTCTGCAGATAGAGCTGAATTTGCGGAGATGCAAATAGATGGAAAAACGTTTGATGGTATTTGTCCCAACCAAATGGGGCAAAACTGGAAAAGAGCTGTCGCAAACAAAACGGTTTGAATTATTTCCCTTTGCATCCACTATATGCACACAGTTCATCTATGTGGAGCAGAAAAGACTTTAAAAGTGTTTTCTATCTGCAGGATAAAGTGCTGGTGCCAAGAAGCAGCAGTCCAGTCACTGTGTATGTTGAGCTTCCATGCATCATTGAACAAGGTAAGCTCATCTCTGACACCATGGGTGAACTTCAATCTAAAGCCAGTAATGAGCGCACAAATACACTTCGTGTTCCCACTGTTCCTGTGTTGCAGCTTTCTCAACCATTGCGTGGGATGAATTGGAAGATTGTGCGTCCGCCGTCAGACAGGACAGAGACTCCCTCGGGTCTCAGGTGAGGGGGGGGAAGTAAACGTCATATGAGAAATGCTCTCTTTCTCTCTCGCGCGCTCTCATTTCGACATCAGTTTTGTGACATCTCGATGGAATTGATGCAGCTTAAATGTAACAACGCGAATCCACGCCTTTCCGATACACCGCTTTAGTATGGTGGCAGATCTGCAGGTCACTCTGTTAATGTTTGACACGACGTGCTGAAATCCTGCACGACTGTCATTGTAGTTAACTCATGACACACAGGCTACAAATTGGGCCAACCTTTTTCCACGAGCTGCCTCTTTGACACAGACAAGCGTGCGCTCATAAGGACACAACACATTCACTGAAATGAAAACCAATACATATTCTGCCATAACGTCATATTGTCTTGATTTTTCCTGGTGGGATTTTCAGGTAGAACTGCTATGATTTTTTTTTAATGACTGTTTATATGAAGAACCTGTATGTGCTGATGGTTAGATTTATTCCTACACAGGTAAACCAGTCCTATACAAATGACCAAGACTTTGGAGAATATGGGCTGGATTTCATGGCAGGTGAGAAAACCAAACCTTCTAAGCTGCTGGGGTGCTGCCCATTGCTATTGTTACTATTATATAATAATTAATATAATCAAAATCAAAATCGTGCACCAGTGAGATCCTCAAATATCACACTGGATAAATCTCTGGGTGTTTGTCTTCTCTGTCAGAGTCTCCTACCACGCTGGAGAGCAGTCTGTCTACAGATGAACTAGTACCTTTTCAAGGATGTGTTATACCTCCCCTCACCCCTCAGCGGGAATTCTCTCCAGAAAACAGTCTGGTTAACTCATCCACAGAAACAGGCAACCCAGCTGCCCAGGATGGAGATCCCTGGAAAGGGATAGCAGAGTGCCATGGAAGGGCTTTGGGACACAGCATAGCAGCCAGCAAACAGGTAAAATCTTGAGAACATGGACCACTGTCCTGCAGTCTTTTTGATCTTGACTTTACAACTTTTGTGTGAATGATTTTTGTGGGAAATCAACATGCATATCTTGTGCTTAAAATGACAAAAAAAAATAAAAATTGTAAACTAGGGCTACATTTGAAATAACTATTTGTTCACATCTAAACACAAAGAGTGTGGAGGAGTTAGTTATGCCTACATAGAAAAGGAAAAGCTGGTCACATGGCTGAACATATTTTGCTTTGTGTGTTTGCAGCTTCATGAGTCCCTTCAGAGACAACAAGAAGAGATTGATTCTCTTGAAGAGAGGAACCTTCACCTCAGGCAGCTGGCTAGTCGAGCAAAGCACCTGTCCTCAGTGCTTGAAGTAAGTTCATAACTGAAGTCAAACTAAGATTCATCATGCATATTATGTAACCGCTTATGCTTGAATTGTCATAAAGAATTTCTAATACTTATTATTGGTCTTTAACTTTGGCCATTTTCTCTCAGAAATTGATGACGGTCGGAGACTCACATGTAAGAGAAGCTGTAATGCCTTGTGTTGGTGATAAAGCCTCGCTGAGTCCCTGTAAGCGACAGCGACTTGATGAAGGATATGAAACAGAATCCTCTGACTCGGTGGAGGACATGTTGAGGGATATTAGCACACGCTGCAATGCTGTCCTACACAGCAGATCTACTGAAACAAGACTGCCACAGGAATCAGAGACTATACGCATGTATGGTGCATTCTCAGGCCTGCAGACGTCCATAGCTAAAGACAGCGCCATGACTGTGGATGCAGCAGAAGCTGGAGAGAGTGTCTCATCTTTTAGAACCTCTGTTAGAGAACACTGCACCATAAGGACTCAGGCCTTTCCTCATGGACATGCCTTTACCGCGAGGACTCAGCAGGGCGGATACCGCTTTCGCTGGGTTCCCAACCAAAGCTGAAATCAGAGATTAGCATGTACATTTGGAGATGTTAAGTGGTTCTAATTAGCTGTATGAAGTGGTCGTATGTGTGGGCTGCAACTGTTAATTTTTAACCTATTATCGATGGTGGATATATTTGTAAATGATTCAAATGATGATTCAGTCTTCCTCAGGTTGCTTGTAAGCTAATCATTCAGAGACGTGGTACTTAACAAAGGAAATAATACTGCCCAAGCTGTTGTTTACATTGTGTTTCAGTTTACGTACCTTAATATCTGCTTATGTTTACATGTCACTATATATTTTCTGTCCTGGAAAATGCCAATGATTTTACACATTTGGAAATAAATGTGTTTTAAAAGCTGTAAAAAAATGTGTGTACAACATATTTATATAGCTCACTGAGTTTTTTTAAAAAAATATAATGATAAGGGAGCTTTGGTGAAAATTAAATTAGGCAAATGGAAATAAAGTGTGAACTTGTTTGAGCAGTAAAACAACTGTAACCCTATGAGCTACTTTAAGAATCAGGAGCTTTGTTTCTGTCTGAGTGACTGTGTGGTCTGAAAGAGGGGACTGAGTAATGATGCAGTGCAGCCAACACCCTTGTTTATATCCTTTTTGTAAAATTAAACATTTCTTTGTCTGTATTGCCTATCTCAGCTGTCATGGAGCCATCTATCCCAAAAACAGAAAATCAGAGAACCAAAGCAAGAAGAAGAAATTAACTTATCTAAAGAGGATGTTAATTTCTGCACTGTTTATCCAAGACAGATTTCCCATGTGGGACAATAAAGTTTATTCAATTCAATTCAAATTCTGACCTTTGAGTATCTGTAGTGTAATCTTCCTTCCACTCCACTGCTGAAATCTTTAGCTGTAGGAGCCTGGTTGGCAGACAAGGTGATGTCCAATCTCAGGTCAGGCACCTGTATGAACTTCCAGAACCAGGACCTGTTTATTTTAGAGCAGTGAAGGCAGCATGGCTGGGGACAGTTCACAGTACTGATTCTCCTGCTGTCACAAAAACCAGATTTAAGCACACAGGTGGAGATAAGAAGAACCTGATAGCAAGATGGAGGTTTGATTGACACAGGCCTGACTCTTTATTTTAAGACCATGGAAAGTTACATCACAGTCATTTGTTAGGTGCATCTGTGACAACTGATAAACAGTTAATGGCAAATTTATATTCTGAGTTTAAGATCATTGGGCTTTTTTTTTTTTTAATCCAACTTTTTTCCTTATTATACTCATATTTGCCTGTTTCATTGTTTATGATGGCACTGCTGTAAAATAGCCACTTTAAATCAGTTTAGCCTCTGCAACAGAAATGTGTCATAGGAAGAAACCTATAAGAATATTGAGGATTGTGAAGTTTGCAGTGACTTTGCTTTTATTGATTACATACAAAAGCAGAGCTGTGTTCCTCTTGATTTTGTTCAAACAGAGAGAGAAAAGCTGACGATCAAAGGTGAGGAAGGGACTGTTACAGTCAGCATGTCAAAATGGCAGATGCATATATCTGATCAGATAGATAGATAGATAGATAGATAGATAGATAGATAGATAGATAGATAGATAGATAGATAGATAGATAGATAGATAGATAGATAGATAGATAGATAGATAGATAGATAGATAGATAGATAGATAGATAGATAGATAGATATGCAGCTCAACCATCCTACTGCCCCCCTTTTTTTTAAGTAGCCCAACTTTGACACCTTTAATAGATTTGTGCCATATCAAACTTCAGCCCCTCTATTACGACACAAAATCTACACATGAGCTTAGCGCGACACCCAGCCGGGTCTTGAGCCACTTTCACTGCAAACAAATGCTTTTGTCGTTTACCAGCAGATCTCCAAAGAACAAGGCGCACAGGGCAGAGCTTTGTTTAAGCTGGTTGCGACACATTTTGACCGGTTAAGCTACCGCCAAACTGCGGGGCACAGTGCGGGAGGGGGAAAGGAAAGTACAGACATAATGAGTTTCTAAGGTGACTAAACTCAAACCTGGAAGGAGGCTGCAAACCAGATGGAGTCCAGCGGGAAAGAGAGTGGAGGGAAACTGATGTAGCCTGATAGGCCACGGAGGTGCCACAGGGTCCTGGGCAAATGAAGGCTAATAACTCATTATACAAACACACAAACAAACCTGGAATAGCTTAAGCGAGCAATATTTAGGCTATACCACAATTATGCCTGCCTCAACTGGCTAAAAAGTTTAAATGCAGGCTGTTTAAATTTGAAACAACTTACATTAAGGAAAAAACCAAAACATGGGTCCACCATTTTTATCTGAACTACACTATATGGCAAATTTCCCTTCAAGGTTAAAAGTAAAATCACAGACACGGAGCACTTTTCTGATGTTTATTGTGGACGTGCTGATAAAATAAAGGCTTCTGTTGGTTATCTTATGAGGTGAGCTTTTTATTAATTTTTTAATTTGTGTGTTATTTGGGCTCTGTGGCAGCCTGATGGAGCACCTGTCGCGCAGTTCCGGGCTCGCACTCGAGGTGTGAGCGCATATGGAAGTGGCAGGTGGCGTGAACGTGCGTCCGCTCGCGCCGTTCAGCCCACTTAGCGCCAGAGCGGCTCCTCATTAAACGCTGTGGCCCGCGACACCCGACCTGTACCCGCAAAACACGGTGACAGCCCGCCCGAGGAGCTGTTACACGTTTATGACCACGCATAAAGTTTGTTAGTAGGTCTATTTATTTTAAATATTTGCTGAAGATGTTTGAATTTACTTTAAAATATTTTACAGAACATCTAAAATAACTAAAAACTATTTTGCACAAAGGGAGGCCTTTTTAAAAAAAAATGTAATTTATCTTTACTTCTCAACAAGTAAAACATTTTAGAGTTGTAGTTCAGTTATTTTGGCATTTTATTTTTTCATGAATTATGATTTATAAAATACATTTTTCAGTAAATTTGATTTCTTTGATTGAATCGCGTGCGTTTTAAAGGTGCACCTACCTCTTTCCCAACTATAGCTGATAACCATCGTTAGTCTATATATTTAAAATGACGTTTTCTTCACATAGCAAGCGGAATGAAAGTCTGCATCCATGCACCATGTGATTAAGTGTGTAAACCTACACCACCCTAAAAAAATAAAGGTGAAGTAGTTTGTCCTTGTCTGAATTAGGCCATCGGCTGATAAAACGCTGGCGCCTCCACCTCTATAGCATTACCGCGTTGCTCTTTTCTTTTCCCCTTTTACTTTGTCCGTTTGTTTCCATTAGAAACAGCACGCTAAGGGGATCTCTGAATAGGAGTAGGTCTATAGGCTAGTTAATTAAAAACAGGAAAAAGTGGGCCTAACTGCCAATAGCAGAGCAGAGGACGTTGCTTCCCGCTCCGCTGTCCGCCCAGCGAGAGTATTTAGGAGAGGAGCAGGAGAGGAGGCGACAGGTGCACCAGGCATGACCTGGTCAGTGTCCTCGCTTGGGCTGAGAGGGAGAGGAATAATGGTGACTGAGGCCTGCTCACATAAAGGGAAGGGAAGATGCGCTTGAAACACAGGAGTGGAGAATCAAACAAATGGGTGAGTAGGTTCTAAAATAGTTGTGGTCTATTAACGTAGCCTCAGTGGAACCAGTCAAGAGATGTTATTACTTAGGGTCAGTTGCTGGTGCTGCTACCAGGCAACTCAAACTATAAACACAGGGACTCCTCCTCTTTGGTTTCCCCTAACCACAGCATAGTAAATATGTCATGTATTGTGATACTGAAAAAGAAATAACACTAATCACTGATATTATTTACACTATACTTGTAAAATAGTCAACTTGGTGAATAATTCCTTTAGGCGATGATGAGCTGAGCTTGATTTTATTTTTGTTTTCATGATCAGGAGAATGCTGAGAGATTTTATAAGAAAGCAACACTTTCCCTTCCAGGTAAGACGGGGGGGGGGGGGAATTGGCATTAAAACAATCAAAATATTCAACATAATTGTGCCGGCTGCTCCCCTCCCTTTCTGCTTTTGATCTCGTGGTGGCAGAGTGGCAGTGCACCGCTGCTGGCTGTGATATCTGACTGACAGCTGTCAGCTGCACTCCTCGCTGCTCCTCACCTAAAACATGCTTGCCGACACTGCCGCATATCCCACTTCACTCACCTGCAAATAAGAAGTCAGCTGAGAATAAAGCTGGGAGAAACTTGCACGCTTTGCATACTGATAAATACTGAGCAGCTCAACATCAGTACAGCACAGTCAAATCCACACATTTGCATTCACATGTGCAGAAGGCCTCAGAGTTGTGGCTGGCTGGGAGGCAGTGTAATGTTAGCTGATGTGTCTTTGGCCAGCTCACACTGCTCTGCTACCTTAACGGTTACATTTCACTCTGGTGCTCATGCACCTGGCAGGTAAGATACTGATGTACGCACCCCAAATTGCTCAGCAGCCACTTAATATGACTTTTAAATGTTTGCCCAATCCACAAAGAAAATAATATTTATTTTAAAGTAGATTTTGTATGTATGTATATATATATATATATATATATATATATATATATATATATATATATATTTGGCTTCTGATATCACTGAAAATAAAAAGTTTAGAGAAAATTTAGAAAAAAGTGAAGTTGTTGAATTGTGGGCGGCTGGAAGGCAGTGTCTTGTTAGCTGGTTGATTCTTGATGTGCCAGCTTACCTGCTGCTGCCCTTCAACTGTCCATTTAAACCACAGCGGTAGCAATGTCTGCAGTCACTCTTCACTGGATACAATTCAGAGTCTGTGTCTATTTTATGTTATTTTTCTTGTGGCTGTTCACTATATTAAATATTCAGACTCAGAAACATTCTATGGTAAAGAAAGCTTAAAAAAAAAAAAATTCAGCAGAGTATCAGCATCATATCTATGTATATGCCCTTAACATCAATACTTTAACACCTCTAATGGGATTACAATTATTCAGTTAATAAAGGTGATAAATATTCACAACAAATCTAGAAGAAACCTAAATGGAAAAATCCTCACATCATTAGTTACATCAAATAGTTATGAGAGCATTTTATTGCTGGATAGATGTTGCATAGTTTACTGGGCTCAAATCAGTCAAAACAGGCTCAATTATTTTGCTTCATCTTAAAAAAAAAAAAATTTAATGTAAACACTGGAAAGAGATGACAAGAAGGCAAGCTGGACATTTTAAAATGTCAACATTTGAAAAGCAACACAACCACTGCAGCAACGGTCATTACAAGGAATGCTCATTATTAACCCCAGAATACCCCCCACACACACACACACACGCACACACACACAAACAAACAAACACTCTGACTTGCATTGCATGACTGACTGGGATGTATGCCTGATTATTTTCATCCTGCATCTTTCTGGAGCAACAACCCTCCCAGCAACGCTCACTGTCAACAGTTCAGTCCCTCCCGGCTGTCTGAGCACAGGAAGCGCAGACATAAAGCCGTGCTATGTCCAGTATCCATCACTAAGGGGCATTATAGCTCCACTCGCTTCTTTAGGATGATTTCCCGCACCATCATTGTGACCTCTTCTCTGATGCTTTCAACAGGCTCGTCTGTCCGCCAGAATCTGACCACCTTCCCTTCTGGATTCACCAGAAACTTCCAGAAGTTCCACTTTGGAAGTTTCTGCACAGAATCTGAAAAAAAACAAACAGACAACATATCACAGCACAGTTATTAATTGCACATTTCAGTTTTTTTTTTTAAATTTATCTGATTTTCAACCAGGAAAAGTTAAAGTGTATGTGCAACAAAATAAGACTCCTTAAAGCTGAGACCAATCTAAAACAGCAATCTGTGTGAGGCAGATCCATCAGGCTCTAAAATACCTCTATAAACACTGATTTAATTTCCAAAGGTTACCTATAATCCTAAATTATACAGGTTTAGATATTTAATAGCCATCATAATTAATTTAGAGATCACATTACAGCACTGAGCTTATGTCTATCTGACCATCTTGAGCTTTAAGATGTTGCAAATAGCAAATACCAAACCTGAAAATTAACAGCAGATAACTGTGAGAACCAGTTCCAATAGGGCTTCTCCATAACATTAGTGCTTAAATATAAAAGAAATCCTGTAGCATCATATCTATTTTGATAGTGTGATGCAACACCTGTGTTACTGTCTGTTAAAGTAATTTTATTTTAACAAATAGATTCTGTTCTCTATCATACGGGTCAGAGTGTCCATTCTGCAGCTCAATAAACAAAAAATATGCTTTTTTTTTTTTTTTTTTAGCAAATTTGAAACTAAATTGACATTTCACACCATCAAGTCTCATAATCAAAGAATAAATCAGAACCATACTTTATATCCCAGTTACCTCTGGAGTTCATAGACTTGTTCTGCAGGTCTTCTTTCAGGTGCATCATGTTCATAAATACTGATTAAATTACCCTGGGGTGATTGAAAAATACAAAACTTTATGTTCAGCTCCACATTTTACAACAGTAACAGGTTATTTTCCTCTCAGCGGGAAGCAAAAATAGACTTTACTTAATCTAATTTGGGCTTAGACTATCAACACCTGTACCTGGAATACAGGTGCGACTAAGTACGTTTTTGCTATGCATCTCCTAAAACACCGCAGCATTTGTTGGTGATGATTTCAGAGACGTCTCAACCTGAGAAAGTAGGTAGGGACAGAATCCTTTGAGGTTTGGTGAAAGTTTCCAAATTTTACTTCCTGGCAGAGAGCTGCTTCATTCAGCACATCCATAAATACATCAGGAACTCAGAGGAGGTATAAATATATAATCAGTGTTTCTGTGCTCTCATTGTGATCTTGCAGTCATATTTTTTGTTAAAAATCTTTTCTCCCAACCTGTGAGGAATTTGAAAGCAGGCTCAGCCTCTGATCCCATTATTTTGATCTTGCTGAAGAAAGGGAAGGAAACACCGTAGGTGGACTTGGCGAAAGCCTCGATGTCCCGGCTGGTTCCGGTCTCCGTGTCCCCGAACTGTCCGCAGGGGAAGGCCAGGACGTTGAAGTGAGATGTGCCCAGCTCCCGGTGGAGCTCCTGTAGAGACTTGTAGTTCGCCTCCGCTCTGCTGGCAGTGACTCGCCACGTTTACAACTAAGGACGCCTGCAAAGGAGAGGATCAGGATCAGTGTGCAATTTTGAAAATGCTCCTAGAGATACATATTGTGCAAATAAATCCCGCTCTCCACCGGCACAGAATAACTTCAAGACTGTTCTGGACAGATTTATTCTCAGTCTGAAAGGAGTGGTGATGATGTGGACATACTTTTCCTCGGTACTTCTCCAGAGACACCGTCCTCCCCTTCGCGTCCTTCACCTCGAAAGAATAAAAATCCTTCGGTTTCCTGGGTTTCACCAGCTGGGTCTGCAGAAGGAACAAACACCCCACACCCATCGTCATGCTCAACAGCACGGTTATTTTTTTTGCTTTTGGGTTGGAGGACCTCGTAGGATAACCTCCTAACGCCTCCATCTTGGAGGAGGAAGCACGAACCGTGGTCGGAACTGGAGCTCTCCTTCCAGAAGTCCTGGGGCGGACCAGACGAAAGAGACGCGTTAAGCTCGACGAGGAAACAATGCAAGCAACTATACCGGAAACCGAGCAGCATTTAAAAAAATAAATAAAAAATAAGTCATGAAAGCAACGTGACAAATGCTGGGGTGTAAAACGGGACTATCTGCAACTACTTGTAAAGAAAATAGATCACTAATAGACTTTGCGCTAGATTAGACTAATTGAAATTATACTGTATACCCACTACAGAGCTAATTAAAAATGATCTTAAAAATAATGTCTGAAGTTTTAGTTTTTGCCAGTTTTGTTCAATGCAACTTGCAGAAGGAGGCCTGAAGACTAAGACTACCATCTACATGAGTGTGGGGGACATCACAGCCATACAGCCATAGCGTAATAGCATGAAAATATAGCAAAACTAAAACTGAGCATTTTTATGCAACGAGCACGCAAATAATTTTTGTTAGTTTTTAAACTCTACACAGCACAATGCAGCATAACATTAAAGTGAGGGGGGAAATATCACAATTAAGGTGAAAAAAAATATTGTAGGGGGGGGTCACACCTTACCGTCCTCTATTCAAAACTGTGCGTCAAAACTTTTAACCGGAAGCGAGGCTCTTAATGCTGCTCTCTTGACATTAGTGTGATCATGGAGTTTGAAGTATCGATATGAAGTTACTGTTTAATAAATGTTAAATATCCTTATTTTGAGATTGCATTATTTAAAATATATACATTGTTTGTCTTCTCAGGGACAATACGAGGCCCGTGAAGTCACATACAAGCGCTTCAGGAGGCGGATCATCCAGAGGAGCTGCAGAGAGGGCCCTGCTGCGAGTACCCCGCTGGCCCCTGGGCGGCAGTGTGAGCCCAGCTTTGAGTTTGATCCTGTCTGTCAGAGGCTGGAGCTCGAGTCTCCACCGAGAAGGCAAGAACCAGCACAGGGAGCGCTGCAGGGAAATAAACAAGGTATTGTACAGAGAATGTGATACTGATGTCAAACACATCCACATCAGTTAGTTCATTAAAACTGTGATCAGCAAAAAAAAGAAAAGAAATTAACTCAACGCAGCTTTTAAATGAGAAAGAAAACAACTAACAAATAAAGATTTAAATCCGTTAAATTGAAAATGAAAATGGCCTGGTTTCAGGTTCACAAGTCCCCAAAGTATGTAGACATTTCAAATTAAGCTGCATTATTATTTTAGGCAGGCACACTAGATTATATACATTAATATAAATTATAACAATATATAATGTATATTATACTAGGAAAATGCAAAAGTGTTTGTGTAGTTTGGATGAAGATTTTGGTTTAAAAAAAATATGACATGAAGGTGTTAGATATCACTGAGGAAAGCACCTAAGCTAAGTGTTGCAGCAGAGTAACACATTTATGATTCAGCTGTTTGACTCTGTTCTTATATGAGTGTACTGTTAAAATGCACAGAATTGCTGGTCACTGCTCCCCTAAAGGCCCATATCCAAAATGAGTTCTTCATCCCTTCTTTTTAATCTTCAGGAGGTGTATCACACAGACACAGTAGATTTATACTAGAAATGTGACCAACATTTTCTGTGATCTCATTTGGTTTCACCAGAATCAGCATTGGTGGGAGGCTTATCTCACTCTGAGCATGCTAACTTGTTGAACACAGCATGCACTGTTGCTGCCACGAGACAGCCTGCTGAAGAAAAGGCCCCAGAACAGGTTTGTTTAAGGAAGCTGTAGTTCCTTGTTTGAAAGTCTATTTGTTTGTGTGTGCCTGCTTATGCCATGAAAATTAATGAAAAATGTTGAGAGAGATGAAAAAAAATTGAAGGGGGCGTTAAACTGACCTCTGCAGGTTATCCTCTGTTACATGAACATAGAAGTTATAAAAGGGTTCTGTGCTAGGACCAGTTCTATTTGCATTATACATACTTCCGATAAGCAGTATTATTGGAAGGCATAGCATGCATTTTTCAGTGCTATGCAGATGATACCCAGCTTTATCTATCCATGAAGCCAGATGACACACACCAATAATTATACTCCAGGACCTGGATGACCTCTACTTACCTGCCACTAAAATCAGATAAAACATTGGCTTTTGTCCTTGGCCCTACAAATCTTAGAAACATTCCCCATAATGCACTGCTCCTTCTTCATGCACTCTTTTCACTCTCTATGTGCTTATATAACACTTTGGTATTATTAATCTCCGGCTCTCTTCCACAATGTGTTTTTTGTCCTGTCTCCCTCTATTCACCTTAAATCAGTCACAACAGATGGCTGCCCCTCCCTGAGCCTGGTTCTGCTGCAGGTTTTTTCCTGTTAAAAGGGAATTTTTCCTTCCCACTGTTGCCGAGTGCTTTCTTATAGGGGGTCATCAGATTGCTGGAGTTTTCTCTCTATTACAGTATAAGGCACTTTGAGGCAACTGTTGTTGTGATTTGGTGCTATACAATTCAAATGGAATTGAATTCAATTGAATTGAACTGTCTCCATGTTCTCCCCCTGTTTGCGTGGGTTTTCTCCTCTCACAGTCCAAAGACATGCAGTTACTGAGGTTAGGTTAATTGGTCACTCTAAATTGCCCATAGGCATGAATGAGAGTATGAATGGTTGTTTGTCTCTCTGTGTTAGCCCTGCGTCAGGCTGGCGACCTGCACAGGGTGTACCCTGTCTCTCGCCCTTTGACAGCTGGGATAGGCTCCAGCCCCCGGCGACACTGAACAAGATAAGTGGAAGAGAATGGATGGATGAACTGTCTCCATGTGTTGGTCCTGCAGTGGACTGATGACCTGTCCAGGGTATATGCTGTCCTTCACCTGATGACAGCTGGGATAAGCTTAAGACCCCCCCACCTGACTGTGAATTGTAGAAGTAGAAGAAAATTAATGGACCTTTAGTGTCATCATGCCATAAAATATATAAAGAATATAAAAAAGAAAAACTGTATATTTAATGCTAATGCTAGCTTTCAATGATATCCTAATGCTAGAAACTTTTGTTTTTTTGTTTGTTTGTTTTGCAGCGATGGGTGTGGAGACCTGCACTTCAAGAACAGGGACATCCGAGTCAGTGGGGTAGAGCGTGTTTCTATCAAACAGACAGGAATGGTTGTGTGAATGATTTCTGGAATGATACTACATGATGTCATACTGGAAAATGCAAATAGACACTGTGATCATGTAGCAGCATTTTTTTTATGAATCAAATGAAACTTCTGGAGGACTGTTGGATGATGTAATTAGAGGTTTACTTTATCAGATTAAAAGAGCTATTTAAATAACCCATTAAAGACCCATTAAAATAAAAACATGACACAACAAAGGAATTTTAATTGAGATTCAGTGAGCATGATCTATTGCATTAACAACAGACCCACGATGTATGTTTTGTAATATTTTTTCATTGAAGGTTATGATGAAAGACGACATGGTCTTCAGCCATTTGCCATCCTGAACAAAGCCAGCCTGAGTCTACAGGGGAAGTCAGTGATTAAGTTGGGGGCACCTTCACTACTGAATGACTATTGTAAGAGAAGATAAACTCCTATATGATATTTACACATTGTAAATCAAGCAATCCAGATATGACTGAAATGCTGTCTTTTAGTTTTAATGTGTTGCATCAACTGTTAAGGAATTACAGTCACTTTTATTAAACTCTTGGGCTGCTTTTGCAGTATGCTTTGGGTCATTATCCATTTGCACCGTGAAGTGCTATCTGATTAGTTTTGCAGCATTTTGCTGAATCTGAGCAGCAATATATAGCCCTGTACATTTCACAATTCATGCTGCTGCTTCTATCAGCAGTCACATCATTAATAGACACTAGTAACTAGTTCCCCTGGCAGCCATACAGGCTCATGCCTTAGCATTTCTATCATATTTGACAGATGATGTGATATACTTTGGATCACGGGCTGTTCTGTTCCTTCTCTGTTCTTGTCTCTACCGAGCAGGAAACTGAGGTCACATTCAGTAGCAACTTTCATTTCTAGTTTTATGTGCATGCTTGGTGTTTTATTAATTCATCGCAGTATTGTTAAACTCAATTTGGCCAAACTAGATATATTTAGACCTCCCAAATAAAAAATACAAATAATAATAATAATAATAATAATAAAAATACCATATGTAGTCATCTGTTTATGCAACTTTGTCATTTCAGACACTAATCTTCTGGACTGCAGCTGTAATGGCATGGTTGCATTAGCACTCGGCTCTTCTGTTTACATTTGGAATTCAGAAACTCATGCTCTGGTTGGACATTTGGACTCGAGTCCACAACCAGGAAGCCAATACCGTCAGTGCATCTCATCTCTGTGCTGGAGCAGAGATGGCAGAGCTCTCAGCATTGCGACCAGGCGAGGGGAGATACAGGTAACGTCTCTGGTAAATGAGCGCATAGAGGTTGGAAACTTATTCAAACCAACTCTGGTATGGGGGGTCTTTGTGAAGGGATGTGTCATACTCACTAAATTAGCAAGATGACTGTTTGTGGTGTCTTTGTCTCTCTTTGACTCTTTAGTTGTGGGATGTTGAACACAAGCAGAGGATGAGGTTTCTGTTGTCACACCTGACTGTGGTGAGAGCTCTTTCCTGGAAACAGCAGTTACTAAGCAGGTACTCATTTGGGTTGTTCTGGTATTTAAACAGTGTTCTGTATCATCATGAAAGGGACAAGATTCACCAAGGATGAAAACGAAGGATGAAAACGAAGGATGAAAACGATCTCACTTAGCTTAGGACAGCGGTTAAAGTCATACAGCTTTAACATAAGAAATGCAGGTGAATTAGCTGTGAGCAGAGCAGAAGAGACATTATCAATAAGTGTCCATAAAACAGTATTTTTTCTGACAGTGGCTCTGTTCTTGGACATATCTGTCACCTTGACCCTCGGGCTTTCACACCTCTGGTAGGTGCAACCACCCAGAGAGAGGGGGTCTGCAGCCTGCAGTGGTCACCAGGAGGCAGTTGGCTGGCCAGTGGTTCCACAGAAGGCCATCTCCATATCTGGGACCATAACATCACAGGGAACAAAATATCAAGTCAGCCAATAATGACAATGAAGCAGTGCAGTGCTGTTAAGGTCTGTGTACTTGTAACTCTGTGTGCCTTTTAGAGCAGACTCTGCTGATGTGACTTTAAGGAAATAAAAATGGGAACACACATCCTGCTGTATTGTGCTGCACACAGTGATATTGCATTTCCATATGCAATATCCATTGCATATGGATGGCTCCATCCATCCATATGGATATTCATCTCACGGAGATCTTTTTGACTTGCAAGAAGATCTCCGTGCCATCTGCAGGCACTAATGTGTTTGGTGTTTTTAAAGGCTGACACAACCACAGTCACATATTGCAAGCAACTGTGCAATCAACTAAACTTGAGTATGGGCTAATAGTTTTAATGTTTAAGGATTTTGCTGTCATTATACAAAGGCTTAAAATATTTTTAATGCATCCACCTGTATGTCTGCCTTTGTATATTTCTTGTATTTTTTAGGCAATGGGGTGGTGTCCATGGCAGAGAAACACGATTGCTACTGGAGGGGGATGGAAAGATGGTGAGCTGAGAATCTGGGACACACAGTCTGGGTCTTGTGTGACTTCTGCACACACAAATTCACAGGTGCTTGAGAGTTAAATTACAGTGGATATTTTTGTTACTGTATGTAAATGCTGGATATAAAATTCCCAATTGCTCCTTTTGCAGATTTGTTCTCTACAATGGGCTGAAAAGAAGAGACATCTGGTTACAGGTCATGGTCTTCCTCATCACAATGTCATATCCTGGATGTGGGAGTTTCCCTCCCTGGAACCCATTTACCAGTTCACAGGTGAGTTCTATGTTACTGCGTCCCTTAAAAATATCTGTTTAACACATTGTTGAATTTTATCCACACTGCTGTCTGACTCAGCCAGTCCAATTTTTCAACACATTTACAACACCCTCATAGGAACAAATGCATTGCATCATTAACGCGGTGAGTAAGATTCCCATAGAAGCATTGGTTGTCAGTGGGGCAGCTCTGTCACCTATCACTAAGCTGTTTTATACTCACTGCGTGCTGACTCATTCATGTTCTGGGCTTCCCTCGGGTGAATATGAAACTATGAATTGAACATCCAGAGTTGCTACTTTTTAATTCTTGTCTTGTTCAGTAAATGCACAGCAGTGATGTTCAATTGCTCTGACTGCATTTAAGCCTCATAATTAGATGAAATTACATTTAATTTAATATGTGAATAAAATCTAAAACTAATTTTTAAGTTGTGAAAGCAGAAAAAGAGAATATTAAAAAAAAAGAAAGGTGAATGAAAAAAATACACTTGGTGATTTAGATAAAATTCCTCCAAACTAATGTTCCCGACTGCTAAACAGCTGCCAGAAACGTTCATTCCTGTTATTTGTAGTTAGGGGGCTCAAAACAGATGCTGAAAGCAAAAAACACACTTTCTGTTTCAACACACTGATGTGTAATATTCAATAATTTTACTTAAGTATTTTTTTTTAATTTAGTTTGTTTAACCATGGTCTTTTTTTCTACTTTTACAACTTGTGTGAAAAGTGTATTCTCATATTTTTCTTGCAACATTTTTTCTTTGACATTGTGGTGATCACAAGTAGTTTTTTTTTTTTTTGCTTTGCTTTTTGCCGTAGAGGGTTTATTTTTGCCAGAATTGTAACTGGCGTACCCATATCCCATTCCAGCAAGAAGACTGACCGTTTTCTTGCTCAGCCTCAAGCATAAGTTCCCCCTTCTCATTTTTACCAATAAGACTCTGTTTGAGTCAGCTGTGCTGGCAGATGGGGAGATGTTGTTACTGAATTACTGAAAGCAACACCTACATTTGAATCACATGGAAAATATGTGAGCAGTAAGGTTTGTAACTCAAACTCAGTAATCATTTTGGAAGATTTCTTCATTTGGAATGCCCTACTCATTTTCCTGTATTATTCGTATTTTTCCAATTTCATGTCGCTGTTGCTTTTTGATGTGTGAGTCCATCAAAAAAAAAATTAACTTGAAAAAGCATTATGATCAAATGTAGTAAACTTCTGTATCAATTTCTTGTTAATTAACACTACATTTCCTTATTAGTCTCAGTAACTGAGACACAACAGTTATATGTGGGACATAATATATTTAAAAATCAAAATTAATTTAAATAAAAATGGCTTTATTTTTTAACCAGGTCACTCTGATCGAGTCCTGCACTTGGCCTTGAGCCCTGACAACACTCGAATCTTCTCCACCGGCGCAGACCAACGCTTTCACATCTGGGATCTGTAGTCACCAGCATCGTGGAGCCGTGACAGTCGTATTGATAATCAAAGTCTTCGGATCAGAACTGGGTATAAAATTGATTACCACATGCGTGCACGTTGCTGCTTTCTTGGCAACTATATCAAAGAGACTGCATGTTTCCTGCCCATCATCTGTACCACACTTCAAAGCCAGCTCGCCACCAGTTCGCACCTTTTCCAGTGTATCGTGCATGCCAGTAGCAGACGTTTCCTGTTTTATTAACAACAGATATGTTTTAGTGATTGCTGTCATATGAAAGGTAATACAAGGTGGACATGGGACACGTGTTATGCAAAAATGCACAGAAAATAGTTCAAATTGTGGATGCAGCGTCTTCTGTAGTGTACAGACATATGAAATATCTCAGCATAAACAGTTAAAATCTGCTGCTCAGTGAAGACTCAATTTATTCATTCTGGATGAGATTTCACTTTCAATATGTTGTGGTTTTATGTAATTTACATTATTTTTTATTTTTCACAGTGAAGTAAAATTTTATTCTTGCCCCTTTTATTCCATATTTTACTTGAAATTTCTTAATGATACGAAATATCCTTGCTACATTTGACCTCAAAACTTGAGTAAATGTTTCACAGTTTGTTTTAGAAGTCACTTATTTAGCAGTCAAAGCACCTAGACTGAAGTTAAATACTTGTGTGTTGCAAAAGTTTTACTTGCAAACATGTGACCAGACAAGATTCAAGAGAACACTTTGTGCAGAAGTGCTGTGGTGAAGACTTCCTTTGTATAAACAAAGCAAGACCCCCTTGGGTGATTTCTTATGGGTAACATGTTCAGTCACACTGCGGCATGTGCAGCGATGCTTGGTATAGACCCTGTCACCTCAGACATCTGCACAGTCTAGCCTGCACTCTTACACTTTTTGCTAAGATGAAATGCAAGGCCAGGATGAACGATGTCAACATTCAGCTGAAAGCGCCACCATGCAGCAAGTGCAGCATCACCACACCAAGACACGGAGCTCTGACCGGGAAGGTTTGCCTTGACTTTAAGTATAAAACATAATCAAGAAAAAAACAAAATACACCAGAGTGTCGGTTCACGTAGCAAAGAAACAAAACCAAAATCATGACCCATAATAATTCAGGGAAACGTAAAACAAGTGTAACATGTGATGCAATATGCTTTTTATTTATTAGGATTGACTTTTGACTGCATACTCTAGCAACTTTATATGTTAACAAAAATATGATTTTCCTGTGTACAAGGATAGTTTTGCATGCCATTAATAGATGCCATTGAAGGCCATGCTCTTCTACAATGGTATACGAATCCAACTGTCCCAAATTTCTTTTCCCCAAATTTTCCACTCTAATAACATTTTCTGTCTCTTAGGTTGTCTCAGGTACTTTGGTAGGTTGAAAAATGAACTTTTTTATTTAAACTTAAGGCAAAAAGTAAAGAACTTTGTGTTTGGTTGATTATTTCTTTGTTGTAACAATGCTTCTTGGCAATAAATCTTATATCATTTGAAAGCCTGTTTATTTCCTCTTAAATGGTGCCATTTTAAGGAAAATGCATTTGTGGGTTGAGCCCATGAAACTATTTGGCATTGGCAGAGAAGATTTGTCAAGTTTCTGGGAGTTCTATATTTCACTCTCCTTGATACCACTTCTGCAAACAAAGTCAGCTTTTGGCTCGGTCTCCAGCCCCAGAGTGTCTCCAGCCACTGGCAGTGGATCAATGGATAACAGCTGGGCTACAAACACTGGTATAGGAGAAACTCTAAAGGCTGCTGTGCAAGTTTGGAGGTCATGTTGGAAAAAGATAAGCTGCTGCCTCACTACCGTATGGAACAACACGTGATTGCCGGCCAGGGTAGGTGATGCTTCTCTGCTGGTATTTTGGGGATATAGAAACGTACAAATACAGTAACTGTTCTGTCCCGCAAACTTGCTGTAAGATTTGTTTGTTTTAATCCCAGTTGGTTAACATTTAAATTCTCTTTTGTGACACAAGAGGTCAGCCTTGCTACATTTGTTGTGTTCTTTGTGCTTTTGATTATGAATAATAGTGCCACCTAATGGCCAATGGTCGTAAGCAGCAGGAATGTTGAGGAAGCAGCCATGTCATGCTCGGACATTCAAAGAGAAAACAAATCTTGCTATCATCTGTGAGCCTTGGCAATTCATAATCTGTAAGTGTAGAACTGCATAATAGTTTGTCTTACGTTAGGTAGCTTTGTCTGTTTGATTGTAGTTTCTTTTATCATTCTGCTTATTGATCAGTTTCCTAGCATAAATGAGAACAAGCTAATGCTACTAGCCTTTAGTTCTGTCTATGCTAGGCTTGGCTAAAGGGCATGTGAATGTGTTTGTTTATTAGTTATTTGTGTAATGACTTCTGATAGTATGTTTATGGATGTAAATTTGTGTTGTGGCAAACCACTTATGTATATCCTTGATTCTGTTTTTGTTAGAGTTTTACAATAAAAATGGGTCTCAGTAAAGACCAAAAGACCACGTCACAGCGTCTCATCTGAATCCATTAATGTTTAGCTCGCTGCCTAGGTTAATTACATGACAGTTAACTGAGGGCAGAAGGGTAACTATAGAGCTTAAGGTTTTGTATAAAGATGACACAATTATAGAATGACATTTTGTGAGCATTCAGATTCTTTAAAATATAACACACTGACTGAAACCCTGATCTACCTGAGAATGTTGCCCGCATATCATGTCACAAAGACACTATCCCATCCTCCATTGGTTATGACACTAAGGCCAGAGTGAGAGATGAATAATTACTAATGCTTGGTTTAAATCTCTAACTGCATGGCAGCATGAGACAGCGGATGTGGATTGTGTGCATCTTAGTAAGAACATCTCTGCATTTATGCAGATAACACCACACAATTACAAAGTGACCACACACAAAGCAGGTGTGAGACACTCCTTTACTTCAACAATGTCATCATCCAGCTGTTTCATACTAGTAGCACACATGTACTAACACCTGCACCCACTGATTCATGCTGATTCACACAGGATGAACCTCACCAAGGACACTGAAAAAAAAAAGATTACTCCGAAGTGGCGTCACTGGCTTTGAAATGCATGCATTCTCAGCCCATACTTGTGACCACTTTGCTGACTTATAAATTTCCATTTTTCAGACCACTTCCTTTGAGCCTAATACATAAAGCATGTGCGTCGTGTTGGGTTTCAGTTCATTTAACGTTAGAGCAAAGCAAAAGAAGAAGAAATGTTTGGGCTCAGGGGTTTCAGTGTGCTCATCTCAGGTGCTGTTCTTCTCATTGTTCAGTCAAGTGAGTAATATCTTCTTTTGCACATTTGTTTAGTGGTTTAATTAATTTTTCAGCCAGTTCCTGATGCGTTCTTAGTTCTACTCTACATATGACATTTGAAAGTTGAATAAACCTTGGAATTTGGATTTGGACATGCTGCTGGTGTTGTGCATGTCGATTATATGAGCTGAATGTCATACTGATGTCTTTTAATATTACAAAGCAACATGTCCAGAGTGTTTTTCTGTCTGAATATAGGTTATGGCTCTGAGATTATTGGGGGGAATGAAGTTGAGCCACACTCGTTGCCATTCATGGCTCTGCTGGAGAGTAACGCACCTGCATGTGGAGGGGTACTCATTGAACAAAAATGGGTCCTGACTGCTGCTCACTGTGCTAAGTAGGTATCTGTAAAATTCATTTCTGAAATATGTAATACCAGTTTTTATTGGTTCATGTCCAGAATACTGCATCCACACCCATGAAAGTCAAATTTTTACCTCACAGTCATATCATCTCTGTTAGATCATAAAATTGGAGTCATAACGTTTCTTTACACAGGATCAAATGCTGCACGAGTCTCCCTGAGTCTGAACATGACACATGCTGACCTTATTATTTGTATTGTGCAAATATAAGAAGAAAACCAAATCCTCATCGTTTCCTTATTTGACATTTTAAACGTATTCCACTGCACTGTGTTTTTGCTCTTATAGGATTAAAAAAGTGTTGCTGGGGGTGCACTCCATCAAAAAAGATAAAAAAGATTCCAGGCAGGTCCGAAAGGTGAAAAGAAGTTTTCCTCATCCCTGCTATGATAGCACCGAGAAGGTCAATGACCTCATGTTACTCCAGGTAAGGTGATTCCAGTCATTGATATTTCTGTCTGACAACATTACATATTCCATGTTTAGAAAGGAGACAAAATACTTCAATGAAATGATTTCTCACATAAACCCGGGGGGGGGGTGTTCACAAACTCTATAAAGGCAATGATGAAGTCACTACGGTTAAGTAATTATTATTTAAATTTCAGCTGGACAAACCAGTGAAGGAAACCAAGACAGTAAATTGGCTCAAGCTGGCCATAAGCAGCAGCGAGCCGGCAGCTGGAAGCACCTGTGTGGTGGCTGGATGGGGAACAACTGCAGACAATGCCAAGCAAATGTCAGATGTCCTGAGGTCTGTCAATGTAACTGTGATCGACAGAGTGAAGTGCAACTCTCCTGGTTATTACAACTTCAAACCTGTTATCACCCGCAGCATGATATGTGCTGGTTCAAGTGGTAAAAACCCAGCAGATACCTGTCGGGTACGTATGCCTAACAGCCCACTATACCACCTTAACTGTGAATGAACCGAAACATAAATAAATAAAAAAATGACCATCATATTGGTGCTCTCTCTGCAGGGGGATTCAGGAGGGCCGCTGTTGTGCAATGGTGTGCTTGCTGGAATCACTTCGTTTGGAGAGAAGTGCGGTATTATAAATAAACCTGGAGTGTATGCTTTTCTCTCAGAAAAACAACTCAAGTGGATCAAAAAGACAATGAACACCTAAAACAGAAGGAATTCTGTTTCCTATGTTAATATAAATGTTTCTGATTCTTCCAAAAGTGCATTTTTTTATTGTCCCAATATGTCTATATTTGTATCTGTCTATATTTATGGTAAGGGTTATGTTAAAGCAGATAATGTTTCTCCAAGAGTGTTACTGGCCATTGGTGTAAAGGAGTGATTCTCAAACTGTGGGTCAGGCCCCACTGGTGGGGTATAGAGTCATTGCAGGTGGGGTGCGGATGAAAATATCAGGTGAAATAACTTGAATAAATATTACTGGAGAGAAAATAAAGAATTTTACTGATACTAGTGTACTTCCTTCCATTTCAGTGTACTTTTTTCCCCATTCTTCGTTTAGTAACCAGCAGTCTGGGTTACTAAATGTAGGAAAAAACAAACAAACAAGCACAGAAGGAATCAGAGGGCAATAAAATTAACTGAAATAAAAGTGTTGAGATGAGAGTAAACACGACTCTCTGCTAGACAGATCTGCAGTACAGACAAAGTTATGGCATAAGCTATGAAAGATTTTGTGTTTTTGTCCTTGTGTGCTTGTCCAGTGTGTGGCGGTCAAATGATGGTGGTCGGGATTATCCATGATGGATGACCTCAGTTTTAAAGAGTCCAGTCTGCAGCCATTTAGAGCCGCTACATAATCAGTGCTTATAAAGGAACACTTTGAAAACACATCAGATCTCAGTGGGTAATTTGTTAGAAATTAAAGGATGCAACATCATTTGATGGAAATGAAAATTATCAACCTGCGATTCTGAAATTCCGTTGCAGCAACTCAAGATGGTACTCAGCAGTTTGTAGGGCCCCCACGCTTTGCCGAGATACTGGGTTGCCTGGCGATGTCGGGGCATGCTCGGGACATCCCACTCTAAACCACTACGATGTAGGCGACAGCAAATGGAGCCATTTAAAAAAAAAATAAAAATTCTTTCTTTTTCTTTGCTCATGTTCTACATAGCCGTGTTCAAGCTGAGCGCATTCATTAGAAAGCTGACGAAGGATTAGAAACATGGTTTCTAACTAGATACTTAGTCTAGATGGCATTATCTTGGCCTTACTCTGTGTGTGGTTTTCTCTCTCACAGCCCTGAGCCTGTTTCTGCTGCAGATTTCTGCCCACTGTCGCCAAGTGCTTGCTCATAGGGGGGGTTACGTGATTGTTGGGGTTACTTTCTAATATTGCGGTTCCTTTACCCTACAGTATGAAGCACTGAATTCAGTTAATTCATTATATCTTTTCAATAAAAACATTAAAACTGCAGTTAGTTTCCCGAGTCTGTCTTCTGAGTCTACTTTGAGCCCCTCCACCATCTGGCAACCTAATTAAAATGGTTGATTTTTTTGAAAATCGGCCACAGGCTTTAAAACAATATCAGCGTGCATCAGTTCACATATGCCAGTTTTGCTGATTCATTAATTTCCTCGGTTAAACCACATCCTTCGAGCTCAACATATAAAGCCGTGAACCACAGTGAATCCCAGTGCATTCAGCATCTGATCAAAGCGAGACAAGACACAATGTTGGGCCTGAGGAGTGTTAGTCTCCTCATCACCTGTGTGGTTCTCTTCGTCATCTCTTTAGGTGAGTAATGGTTTCAATTGTGCACATATTCACGGTGCACACTACTTTTAGCATTACAAAGCAGCAGTGAAGGGTGTTTCTTTGTTTTGCTCATCTGTTCTTTCTTTTGTTCTTGATCATCTTCTGACTTTGTATTGTACATGTATGATTTCGTTTCGTTGTAGGTCGTGGTTCTGAGATTATCGGAGGGAAAGAGGTCGAGCCACACTCGCTGCCTTTCATGGCCTATCTGAGAAGTGAACAATCTTTCTGTGGAGGAATATTAATCCATCAACAGTGGGTCCTGACGGCCGCCCACTGCGCCAAGTAAGAACCCGAGGCTCATTTTTCTTGAATTTCCTAATCAAAATCTTTCAATATTTTTAACAGACTCTGTGAAAGATAATACATGAGGTCAAATGTCCACGTTATATTGATTTTAAAGTGCGTACATGAGTTTAGCTGGTTTTATATATTATGGCAAAACAAAAATAATGTCACTAAACATTTCACTGATATGGTCAGTATAAACATTTTTGCAACTTTAAATACATTCCCATCCGCACATGAACATGTTTTCTGTATTGTGTTGATAGCTAAATTGACATCCCCTTGAAAATGTATTGCTCGTGGAGTTTTGTCAGCTCTGTTTTAAGGAAAAGTCTCGGCTTCCAGACAAAATCTAGCCTTTTAGCCTTCATCACAATCCCAAGCATGCAGAAAAGGTGTATTTTAAATAGTAAACGCACCACTGAGCTCTTTAAAGTACACAGTGTTGCCAAAAGTATTCACTCACCCATCCAAATAATTGAATTCGGGTGTTCCGATCACTAGGCATGCAGACTGCTTCTAAAAACATTTGTGAAAGAATGCGCAATGCAACGCGTCAGATACCGTGGGTCAACGCATGCTGCCAATAGTGGACAACACCAGGTCCATAAAGACACCGATGGGCAAGTTTGGTGTGGAAGAATTCGACTGGCCTGCACAGAGTCCTGACCTGAACCTGACTGAACACCTTTGGGATGAATTACCGCAGAGTCAGGCCTCCTCATCCTACATCAGTGTCTGACCTCACAAATCTGCTTCTGGAAGAATGATCAAAGATTCATATAAACACACTCCTAAACCTGTGGAAAGCCTCTGCGGAAGAGTTGAAGCTGTTACAGCTGCAAAGGGTGAACCAACATCAATATTAAACCTTATGGATTAAGGATGGGATGCTACTCAATAAATGCCATAACTGAGCCATAACTAAGCCATTAGGTTTTTATAAAAGTGAACTGTCATCATTACACTTCATCTTTTCTTTTACAGCATTAGTAAGGCGATCCTGGGAGTGCACTCCATCAAGAAAGAGGGACAAGATTCCAAGCTGATCCATGAGGTTAAGAAACGTTTTCCTCATCCCAACTTCTCTGACATATTAAAGGGCGATGACCTCATGTTATTGAAGGTAAGGTCATAATCCAATATCCAATATTAAACGAAGCAATGACGCAAGAATGTGGTTTAAAAAGATCTCAGGATGACATATTTAGAGCAATTTGCTTAAAATGTAAATCTATCATTTTTTCTTTTGGCAGAAAAATTTTACCCGTAAAAAGTGTGTCCAGTTCAAGCACAATTAATTTAGTGCCAGTGGAAATAAAATCTGAATCACATTAGCAGTTGTAAAATAGATATTTTATTTGTAGCACAGGCAAATTTTAGAACAGACTTACTTTCTTTAAACGTGCCCTGAAACTCTTCAATCAATTTTATTTCAGCTCCAGAGAGCTAAAAGGTTGTCTGCGATGCTACTGTCAGTACTGTCAGTGTACTGCCCAAAAGCTTCGAGCCACTCCTTGTTTCTGATTTTCTAATTCTCCATGGATTAAGAATGGGATGTCACGAATTTTCATTTGTTCTAGAAAAATATTAAGAATTGAGGGGTATGTAAAGATAATGCACAGAACATGTCATGTTTCATGGTTTGTTTGTTTTTTTTTCCAGCTTAAGAAACCAGTGAAGAAAACCAAGACAGTGAAATGGCTCAAGTTGGGCAAAACTGTCAAAGACCCTGCAGCGGGCAGCGAGTGTCTGGTGGCTGGATGGGGAAAAACTCAAAAGGCACGAACCTCAGACGTCCTGATGGCTGTCAACGTGACCGTGTTTGACAGAGAGAAGTGCAACTCTCGTAATTATTACAACCGTAACCCTGTTATTACGAGTGACATGATCTGTGCTGGTTCAAGTGGTAAAAAAAAGGCTGATACCTGTAATGTAAGTATGCAGAATTTATGTATTTTTCCTTGCTTGAATGAATAAGCTCAACACCCTTTTGGCTATTTTACGCCTGTAAGTTAATCATCGGGTATTCGTTCTTGCTGCAGGGAGATTCAGGAGGGCCGCTGTTGTGTAAAGGAGAGCTGGTTGGAGTCACTTCTTTTGGACCTCACAAGTGTGGGGAGATAAATCAGCCTGGAGTCTACTCTTTTCTGACAGAGAAACAACTCAAGTGGATCAAAAAAACAATGAAATAATGTAAATGTCATGAATCCACAGACATCAAACCATACAAGATAAAAGATGGGCCTTGATGTCACCGCTGTCTCTGTAGACCACTTAGTTGGGCATTTTTTTTCATTTCACTGTTTCTGTTATATTTTATAATATTTAAGTTCCTTCTTGCTGGCTGTATTTGTTAAACACTGAATGTATGTGATAGTACTCCCACCTATATAAATGAAATCAAAAATGAGGCTTGTGAACAGATTTTTTTCGTGTAGATAAAATCTTGAACATGCTTTTTTTTAGTACTTGGCCTTAAAAAAACCCCAAAGCAAATTTTCTGCTACACTATCTGTTTGTATAGTTTCTAATAAAAGTATACAAATTTTTCCCACTGGTGGCTCTGTGTAAAATGTAAATACAAACAGAATGCAATGATTTGCAAGTCTTATTTTAATCCCATCACAGGCTGGTGACAAATAAAGAAATAAAATGAGCTTTTTTTTTTTTTTTTTTAAACCAACTGGATGGAAAGCTTCAAAGCTTCAAGCGGCTTCGTCACTAGAGAGAACTGGCCACCCCGACCAGAACAGGTACGTAGTATTGGTAATGTATTTGCTCTTTGGCCACACAGGACAACACTGGAAACAGGAAGGCAGGGATGTTAACACCAAGGGTCTAAAGGAGTGTCAGTTCTAGTAAATGTTATTGCTGACTGAGCTCTCAGTGCTTCTCTTTATTTGTAAGGTGACTGCTGCACATTAGAGCTCTGAAACTTTAAACTGGATCTGTTTAAGGTTACTGAAAGGGGGGGGGACAGGATAGGAAAAGAAGAAAGAAGGAAAGAAGATGTGGAAATGGTTTTAGTTTCTCGACCTATCAAAGTAAAATCTGAGACTGATTTGAACAAGTATTCTTGGTGTGTTTGCTGTTTCCAGCACTGGAAAAGAGACTTAACAGCAGATTAGAATCAATTTCCTTAATTCCTAAACATTATGCCACACAGTTGTGGTTCATTCAGTGGTTTTAGTGAAGTACAGCTTAACAAGCTGCACATATAAAATGTACTCTCCCTGCAGAGAATCTACATTGCACTGACACAGCACAGTATAGGCTCTGCTGAGGCAGAGCTTTCAGGCTTCTCCTCTGTGGGATTAGGCTCATTGGTAGTTCTAAATTGGCAGTAGGTGTGAATGTGAGCATGAGTGGTTGTTTGCCTCTCTGTGTTAGCCCTGAGAGAGACTGGCAACCTGTGCCACCACCCATCCACTAAAAATGGTAACTTTTTTCTTAAAACCAAGAAAATCTTACCAACTAAAAATTAACGAGTTTGCTGGGGAGGAGGACAAAGCATTATTTTGCAACTTCTATTTCTTCTCAACTGTGCGACACCTACATGTCTGCACCAAGTGGCAATGTGAGCTGCATCATTGCACATTTTGTGTGTGTGTGTGTGTGTGTGTGTGTGTGTACGCTGAGTTCAGTTTCACTAACCACACACAGCCCTTATTAATGCCACTTCTTTTGGATCAAGAAATCACTTGAATTGAGCCTGTCTGACAAACTGAAGTTGGCTAAAATATGTCAAAAAGCATCAGCTGAGAAACACAGTCATTAACATCTATCATCCTGGAAAGGGTTACAAAGTCATTTCTAAGAATTTGGAACTCTAGCAAATCACAGTGAAAGCCATTTTCCACAAATGGAGAAAACGTGGAACAGTGGTGAAGTGGACAGTGAAACTGGAGTGGCTGGATTACCAAAACTACTTCAAGCTCAAGCGTACCTGGGTTATGCAGCAGGACAATGATTAGAAACGCACCAGGAAGTCCACCTCTGAAAGGCTCAAAAGCAAAATGAAGGTTTTGGACTTTAATTCCTTTGGAATGACCTTAAACAGGTCGTAAATCTTGAAAATCCTCCAGTGTGTCTGAGTGAAAACAGTTCTTAAAGCAAGAGTGGGCCAGGCTGGAGTCTATCTCAGCTGTCGTAGGGCGAGAGGCAGGGTACACCCTGAATAGGTCACCAACTTGTAGCAGAGCTAACACGCAACCATTCACACTCACAGTCTTTTACCCTTAATAAATAAAATCACCATTTAAAAACTGCATTTTGTATTTACTCTGGTTATCTTTGTCTAATTTTCAAATTTCTTGGATCTGAAATATATCAGTGTGGCAACGATGCTAAAAACTAAGGAATCAGGAAGGGGGCAAACACAGTGCTTTATTAAGTCATGGTATGAAGTATAAATTAGTGAAGAATTCTTCCAGGACTGGCATTAAGTTGCTGTTGTGTGTTCCCTTTTTTAAAACAAAGTGCTGTAAATGTGCACAAAAGAAGAGTTATTAATGCTGTAACAAATTAGAACTGATTAGTAGTTGAAGCCACAGGGTGCCCACAAAATTTAGCAGAGAGCCCCACCTAGTGGTGTAGTATGAAAACTCAGACAGTGAGACTAGGGTAATAAAAGCAACGATATTTATTATTTACTTAAAAAAATTTTTTTTGGAGTGCTGTCACTCATTTATAACAACAAGATTGAAATTTTTTTAAGAGGGGCTCAAATGTGGCAGAGAGGCTAACTGACTGTGGCAACTTGAGAGGAATGAAGGGACAGCAGCATTTAAGAGAAAATTTCTGCTTTTGTGATCAACTCCAAGTAAATGTTCATCATGCAATTTTTTTCCCAACAACTGAATGATTTCTGTGTCGACATTACTGTAATCTTCTTTTGCAGGAAACCTTTTTACAATGAGCTGTAGTTGATGCAAAGAGGAGGAAGAGAAGGAATGAAAAATTGTCTCTTCTGTATCAAAGGTTTTTAATTTGAATACTAAAACAAAAGGAGTGAAATATAAATTTTTTTTTGTTTGTCATGTCTGGCAGTTTTTGCAATTGGAATGATGATCCAAATGTGCTGATGTAGCAGACATATTTGCTTTTACAAAAACAGCTCCATAAGTTTCCTATAGGCTATTCTTGTTTATGTTTGTATTTATATTTAGTTATTTATGCCAGAGCTGACAGGCAATAAGAAAGGGGATAGGAAAGAGTGGGGAAAAAATAAATACATTTTTTAAAAAAGAGGGCGAGGAGAGAAGCAAAGGGGAGAAAAGGGAAAAAAAATTATCGCAAAAAAGTAGCTATACATACATACACACACATATTCACATATTTATATACACACACACACACACACACACACACACACACACACACACACAGACAGAGCACCCACGGCCAAAGGGCAAGAGTCCAGAGAGCCATAGGCAATGAGCAGCCCACCACCCCGCAGGTTGGCACCCCCAGCAAGAGCCGAGCGTGCAGCCCCGAGGCCCCAAGCGCCGGAAAATGGCCCGACACCCGGCAGAACCCCCCCAACGCCAAGGCTGTCCAAGCCACCCGCAGGTCACAGCCGCCAAGGGAGCGGGTCAAAAACCACGCCAAGATATCCGGCCACACATCCCAGGACCCACGGGCACCCACACCCCAGGGGCGGCAATGACGATCAGCGGGGAGCAGCGTGGAGGGGTACAGAGGGGTAACTCCGGCCCCTCCACAACCATGTCCCACAGGTGCCAAGGCTCAGCAAGCCACAGACCCAGGCCCAACTGTCCATACACACACACACACGCACATGCACACAAGTGCACCAGTCACACTCACACGCACACGTGCACTAGTCACACATACATGCACATACAGATGAGAACCATACATGGACACCTAGTGTGGGAGAGCGGGTACCAGCACAGAGCCAGCGACAACCCAGGGAAGCAGCCAGCCCAGCCCCGAACAACTAGCCAGTCCCCACCCAAGGCAGGGTGCATGAAACTGGGGTGTGAGAGGACCCGCCCACCCCCTCCTCCCACCCAACGTGTTTGGGGTGATGTGAGTGTATGTAATGAGAAGAATGTGTATGACTGTGTGAAAGCTGCAGTGCTATTAAAATTGGAGGGACAGATGTAGTATGAGCACTGTGTACCAGCGCCCATCCAAACTGCCCCCCCAAGGCCCTCAATGTCTAAAATGTAGATAAAACTGAGGAGCAGCCGGCAGTGGCGCCACCTCAGCAGCACCACCCACTAACCACTGTGTGACACACCTGCCCCCCAAAGCCCTGTATGTACTATGATGTGTTGTGAACTAAATGATGCAATTAAAAAGGAGTGGTACATCGCACAGCACAGCGAGCAGAGCCAAGGAGGTGGCCATACTCGCTGCAGCACGAGCCCCCTCCACCAAGAACCTACGTGTATGTAATGTGATGTATAACTGAGTGTGGAGGAGGGGAAGGGCCAGGATAAATATGACCGAGAGGCAGAGGACTACTAAATGTTTGATGTCATTTTATATGCAGAGTCTGCAGAAATTAGAGCGGGCTAACAAAAACTAAAAGATCATTTTGTGTGTACATAAAAAAATGAACACACACACACGCACACACACACACATACACACACAAAACAACAACAAAATCTTTGCCTTGGTTTTATTGCAGTCATCTGCAGCAAACAGGAGCACTAACAGACTTGAGCGTACTATTGTGAAAAAGAGAAATTAAGATTTGACTTTTCACAAGCAGGAAAATAAAAGAACAAAATAGAAGAGAAACTTGGAGAAACTCTTTCAGGGATATCCACATTTATGTACAGTCTGCAGAGCCAAACATTAATCCACAAACCATCACAGTGAGATTTCTTATACAGAAATGCTAAATATGTGTTTAGGGGTCAGTCGTACTAATGCTGCTGTCTATCTGCTCTAAGTTTGTTCAGTGGAAAGGGCTGCTATCATATCTTTGCCAAGTCCGTAAAAATTAAAGCAAGCTAGCAAAAACTAAAATATAAAATATAATAAGAGAAACAATGAAATGATAAGATGGATAATGGTCACGTAAATGATCTGCGGGGACACCAGTGGGAGATTTAACATCAAAGCATCAAAGATTCCCATCTTACGTCGTTCACATGGACTGATGCCTGTGGATTCACAACGTTTCAGATTATTTCATTGTTTCTTTGATCCACTGGAGTTGCTTCTCTGAGATAAATGAATAGACTCCAGGTTTTTTAATGACACCACAACCTCGCCCAAAAGAAGTGACTCCAACCAGCTCTCCATTGCACAACAGCGGTCCTCCTGAATCCCCCTGCAGCGAGAACAAATACATGATAGACTTTCATTGACTGGCTCGCAGGTGTGAAAGAGACAAAAGGGTGTCGAGCTAAATGAGCATTTACATCAAAAAACAAAGAATACATACATGCATTCCTCATACTTACCTGACAGGTATCAGCCTTGTTTAAACCATCTGAACCAGCACAGATCATGTCACTGGTGATAACAGGGTCGTGGTTGTAATAATCACGAGAGTTGCACTTCTCTCTGCTGATCACAGTCACATTGACAGACTTGAGGACATCTGATGCTTTGTTGTTTTCAGTTTTTCCCCATCCAGCCACCAGACACTTGCTGCCAGCTGCAGGGTCTCTGGGAGCTTTGCCAAATTTGAGCCAATTTACTGTCTTGGTTTCCGTCACTGAACTCTTGAGCTGACAAAGAATTAAAAAGAAACATTACATATTAATAATGACTGTCTATACATTACCTTCACAGAGTTGGCCTCATGATACTAAGTATCAAGTCTTGCATGACCACTTATTTATATTTCACTTCACATTACATCACATTCACATTAATGCATATTTTCTTCACTTGCTATTGGACACTGAATTATCACCTGACCTTGAGCAACATGAAGTCATTGCCCAGGAACACACTGTTATAGTCGGGATGGGGAAAATGTTTCTCAACCTGTCGGACCTGCCAGGAACCTTTATCCACTTTCTTGATGGAGTGCACTCCCAGGAACACCAGACTCATACTGTAGAAGAAAACACAGTGTAGTGATGACAGTTCACTTACATAAAAGGTTAAAGGTCAGGAGTGTGTAAAACAATTAGACACCTCTGTGAAGATATTATAATAACATACATATAACATGTAATTAAGACATATTTATATTTGCTTGTGTTTGAACTAGTATTCTGGCTTTACTATGGTATCATAATTTTTATACATCTGTGATTCTTCCAGTGAACATTCGATTTTTTAAAATTGTATTTATTGATATTTTAATGACTATTTCATGTTTTGATGATCTGTTCAGCACTTTGGTCAACGGAAGTTGTTTTTAATGTGCTACAGAAATAAACCTTGACTTGACTTGACTAACATGATAATGGAAAATGTATAATTTAAAAAACTGTCAATAATTTATTTCCCATGGTTGCAAATATTGTATCTTCATCCTCTGCCATTGATTTAAACAGCTTAGCATATTTTGTTATAGTAACGCATATTATATTATATTCCACTATATGCAATCCAGTAATATATCATTCTTAATGAACTCACTCTAAACCAATTAATCATCAATGCAGCGTGTGTGGACTTTTGGTCTTGGGTTTTTCATAATCATCACAATAAAAAAAAAAAACATGCTAAAGATAATCTTTCACACAGTCTGCTGAAAAAGATCTGTTTTTGAAAATTTAAGAAAAGTAAGCCTCGGGTTCCTACTCAGTGCAGTGGGCGGCCGTCAGGACCCATTGTGGATGGATTAATGTCCCGCCACAGGAGGATTTTCTATTTCCCACATAAGCCATGAAAGGCAGCGAGTGTGGCCTGACTTCTTTCCCTTCAATAATCTCAGAACCATGACCTAAAACAAATACGTAACAAAATCAGCAGATGATCAAGTCAAAAACACATGAGTAAAACAAACACCCTTCACCAACTGCTTCGCAGTACTGAAATATATCAGTAATGTGACAGTGCATTATGTTTGTTCACATGGAGGAGAAAATTATCAATAAGTAAATTAAAGTAGAATAGAAAACATTTCTCACCTGACTGGACGATGAAGAGGAGCATGCATGAGACAAAAAGACTGAAATTCTTCAGGCAGAACATCTCTTCTTATCTGTCTTTGATCAGATGCTGAAGGCACTGAAATCCACTGTGATGCACAACTATATATGATGAGCTGAAAGGATGTGGTCTACCACTCAGTTAAATTGTTTGAGTGAAACTAAAGCAACTGTTGATCAAAGAGAGAAATGCCTTAAATGTAATCTGAATTGTAGATCAGCCTGACAGAGTTCCAAGTAAAAGTTCAAAGTTGAGTCAATTAAATAAAAACTTAAATAGCTTAAGTTAAGTTTAAGTTCACACTGATTTGTCAGAAGTAATTAAGATGTGTAAAAAGCTGTAACTTAATTAAATCATACATTTATGAAAACATGCAACTTAAATGCAACTTCAAATACTCTGAGCTTGTGGATGTGTTGTAATTTACCACTTTAACACCCCCAAACATTTACAAACACACACACACACACACATAGAGTGTAATGATGCAGTTCACATTGCCACTTGGTGCAGACATGTGTCGCACAGTTGAGAAGAAATAGAAGATCGCTAGAAAAAAAAGTTGCAAAATAATGCTTTGTCCTCCTCCCCAGCAAACTTGTTAATTTTTGGTTGGTAAGATTTTCTTGGTTTTAAGAAAAAAGTTACCATTTTTAGTGGATGGGTGGTGGCACAGGTTGCCAGTCTCACTCAGGGCTAACGCAGAGAGGCAAACAACCACTCATGCTCACATTCACACCTACTGCCAATTTAGAACTACCAATGAGCCTAATCCCACTAGGTGCATGTCTTTGGACTGCAGGAGGAAGTCAGGATGGACATGGGGAGAACGTGCAAACTCCACACAGAAAGGGCCCAGCCAGATGGTGGATTACAACCCAGGACCTTCTTGCTGTGAAGCAACAGTGCTAACCACAGTGCCACCATGCTGCCCTCTTTTATTTGACAACCAGTTGCTTCTGCACTCAGGCGTCTTAAAAGTACACAATATTGAAAGAACCTACAGTAATGCAAATAAACCCCAACAATCAGATGACACCCCCCCCCACCCCCATGAGCAAGCACTTGACGACAGTGGGAAGGAAAAAAAATCAACAGGAAGAATCCTCCAGAATGACCAGACTCAGGGAGGGGCAGCCATCTGCCAAAAAGGAATGTTTTAAACCTCATGATGAAAGTAGAGCGAGTGTCTGTCATCCAAATCCAAACTGGGAGCACATTCCACAGAAAGCTGAAAGCTCTGACTCTAAGGCCTGGCATTAGTAAGGGCTGGGTGTGGTTAGTGAAACTGAACTCAGCGCGCGCGCACACACACACACACACACACACACACACACACACACACACACACTGAGAGAATGAGAGAGAAACTGAGAAAATGAAAAACTATTCAGTGCGAATGCAAAGAACTTTAAAAAATGACAAGTCAACAAAAACAAAAGGGCAGCCATCTGCCATGAAAAGTTGAGGGTGAGGGGAGAGAGTCAGGCCAAAACACATCCTGTGGAAGAGAGCCAGAGATTGATAATAACTAATGATTAAATGCAGAGTGCTGTATAAATACATGGAGAGGAAAAAGATAAGGAAAAAAAAACACTCAGTGCATTATGGGAACCCTTCAGCAGCCTAGGTGTATTGCAGCATAACTAAGGCAAGGTTCACTGTCACCTGATCC